>CM076576.1:230991396-231132508 GCA_034641835.2 Pinus albicaulis
AGGGTAAGGGAAAATGGTCTTTAAGAGTAGCTTTGTTTAGTTCTCGATAGTCAATGCATACCCTCCATTTACCATTTTTCTTGGGTACAATCACCAAAGGAGAAACCCACTGCCTATCTGAAATGGGATAAATAAAGTTGACATTTAACAATTTCTGCAACTCTTCTTTAACAATCTCCCTAAGGTTTGGATTCATCCTTCTCTGAGGGTTTCTGATTGGTTTACAATTTTCCTCTATATAGATATGATGAGTGCAAGTCTTAGGGTTTATCCCTTTCATGTTAGTGTACTCCCATGCATACACAGAAGAATGTCTCTGTAATATTTTGACTAGCTTTTCTTGTTGAAATTTCTCTAGGTTTTTGTTTATGTTTAAGGTTTTTCCTAGAAATATTTCAATTGTAGAGCTGCCAAATTCTTCCATGGACTAAAGAGACATTTGTCTTGATGACAGGAACTCAATGTTGGATTCTTCCTGGAATTTTTCATGTTTGTATTTTGAAGAAGATTCATGATTTTCCAAGGCATTCAGAATCTGACTATCTTCACTAATTTCTGAAATAGTGAAGAGATGTTGTATATCTTCTTCATCATCAATCCATTGAGTATCATCTAATTCTGTGATTGTTCTTGCTGGAGGATACAAGGTGAATTTCTTGGTTGAACTTCCATCAGAGATGTACATATGACCAGATCTATAGCTAATGAAAGCATTAGCTGTAGCTAACCAAGGTCTTCCTAATATAATAGGATGTCCTCCTAGATAATTTTTAGGAGTTAGGATTATGAAATCCACAGGATACTCCCAAGAATCTAAGGACACTGGAATGTCTTCTAATACCCCATCTGGTTTGATTACAGATCTATCTGCTAATTGCTAATAGTAAGGGAGCCCTGATCAGACCAATTCAAAAGAATACCATCAATTTCGCCTACTATGTGATTGTTGTAAATATCATGCGCCATTTCTCAAAAGGTGAATGCACATCAGACACTATCTCAGAGAAGGATGAATCCAAACCTTAGTGAGATTGTTAAAGAAGAGTTGCAGAAATTGTTAAATGTCAACTTTATTTATCCCATTTCAGATAGTCAGTGGGTTTCTCTTTGGTGACCTTAGGAAGACCTTTCTGGAAGATTATATTGGTTCTGTCTGTTTTTCTTTTCCAATGTTTTGGTTTTGAAGAGATGTGTTTTCTTCAAAACTTTTATTTACCTGTAGAGAATATTCCTCAGAATTGTTTTGTTCTTGTATAACTACAGAAGGTTTCTTTCTTTCAAGTATTCTTCCAAACCTAAGTTGAACATCATTAAGGTCTAAAGGAGTAATCAAATGGGTTGGAAATTGTTGACCTGTATTCTGAGGGTTTTTATTGTTGGGGTTTGGTATTGGCTGGGCAGACAACTGATTTTCTTTTTAAGGAAATGGTAATGGAAGTGGTGGATTTTGATTTTGATGTTGGTTTTGATGTTGTGGATTCTGCTGAGGATTTTGTTGAGGAGGAAAGTTTGAGTATGTTGGATATGAGGGATGAGAGGTTGGATATTGATAATACTAGGAGAATCTTCCATAAGGATTTTGTGCTCCTTGAGCCCAAGGTTGAGGTTGATTTTGAAATTAAGGCCAAGGTTGCTGCCAAGAGTTCCAATTAGGTGAGGGTTGATTATACATTTGATTACTAAACCCTTGTGTTTGAGGTCCCTGCCAAGGTCTTCTAGAGACAAAATTAAGAGATTCTGTGGAATTTGTGGTTGTTTCTTCTTGAAAGACAAATTTAAGGCCAGGGATTGAGGGACAATTCTTGGTCTCATGTTTTTCTGAACAAATTGCACATGTCTCTATTACTTTTGCATCCAAAGGACAGTCTCTTAAGGCATTCTTCTTCCTACATTTGGGACAAAATATTGCTAAGGCATCAGTTTCAACTTTCTTCTTGTTTTGTAACTTAAGGGTGTCTATTTGCTCACTAAGACTCCCTAGAATGTTAGTTTTGAATTCATCAATCATATTACCTATCTCTGCCCTACTTATTGTTCCAGATGCAGATTTACTTGCCCTTGCAACAGCAGGGTCTCTTGGTCCTTTTAGAATCTTAGATTTTCCTCTTGAAAGATTAATACATAGTTTGCTATATCAAGTAATGAAAGTTGAGATATGTCTCCTTTCCCCATCATATTAAGAATATCTATCCATTCATCCCTAATTATCTTCAAAAAAAGAGCTTTCAAAGTATCTTGTCCAAGTTTTCCATTTTTTCCCTCTTGATGTTATAGTTAAATCTTTCCAACAAATCTTCCAGATTTTCATCCTTTTTTTGCATCATCTTGAACACTTCCTCCTTATGGTTGACTGGTATACGGTAATCCAAATATCTGTCTAGAAACGCTTTCCTCATTTCATCCCATATCCTAATAGACCTAGTGATTAAACTCATAAACCATTTTAATGCTGCTCCTTTCAATGTTGAAGGGAATAGTTTAAGTTTCTGAGCATCTTGTAGGTAATCATAGGTTCTACATAGAACTTCAAATTCAAATAAGAAGGTCTCAGGATCCTCACTTTTTAGTCCATGAAAGTTTGGAAGAATAGAGGGTGAGATATTTTTCATAGTTGCATTAGTCTCTTCATCTATTATAGGGAATCCAAAAGGACTTCCAATTTCCCTTCTACCTATTCCTCCTTTTGCATTTCCTCTTCCTCTACCTTCTTCTGTACCTCTACCTCTTCCTCTATCTCCTCCTCTTCCTCTTCATCCTCCAAATAGTGTATGTTCTCCATTAAAGACTTCTCCTTCCCCTTCTTCTGCCATGATAGAATCCTATGAACTGATATAGGGTTCAGTTGGAAGAGCTAGTTGTTCTACTGGTTTTTCTGTCAAGGTTGTATTGAATAAATAGTCCTCTTCTTCCTCTTCACTAGGGATTTGTAATTCTTCTGCTGGAATATATTCCCCCGTGGAAGTGAAAAAGGTTATCCCTTCTATAGGAGTCCTTGGATATTCTTCCTCTAGAATTTCTTCAGTGGATAAAGTGGGAGATCTTCCTGATGGGATATCTAATCTTGAGACTTCTGGAAGCCTATGACCAGTATAGTATGGAATGTGGGTTTGAGTTGGAGGTGTGGTTCTTCTTGGTCCTGGTGGAGTGAGTGGAGTTGTGGGAATTAAGCTTCTGCCTATTATAAATCTACCCCTAGAATCTCTTTCTCTACGCATATCATTGTTTTTGAGAAATAGGAAATAAGGCTACCTAGTTACACTTCCCCGGCAATGGCACCAAAATGTTTAGTCAATTTAGTTTCCTAAATTGATTGCATAAATTATCGACCAGGGCTAGTAAACTGATGAAGTGTACTTGCACTATATTTGCCTAAGTATCCCTTTTCTTATTTCATTGTTTTCAGTGTTTTATTGATGTTTTGGGTTTTGTTATGTTTGAGTTTTAATATGCTAGTCTATGCTCAGAAGATGAAGCTAAATCTATGTCAAAAAGGAAGAGAAAGGAAATATTAGAATTAAAATAGAGTTTAGTTACAAGTTCTGTCCCTAATTAGGAAATGATGAAAACAGAGAATCCTAATCCATGGATATTATAACTTGCAAATGAACATTCATGAAAATGAAAGGTAACTCAAAACACTACAACTTAATCTGATTCATTTAGTTAGAGATTTGTTGGAATAGCTTGTGAAAGAGATTAAATTCTAATGCAATGAGGATCTTCCTAAAACATAAAAGAAGTATTAAAACAAATAATAACTTAGAACATTACAATGGAAAATTCATAACTTAGAACATTAGTTACTGGAAAATTTCAGGACAAGAATAATATATATTTGTTTGGAGGGATGGTGCCTAAGCCAATTCTTGGAGAAACCCCTACTGCATCTGAGAAGAGATTGGCCAAAGAAACACTCAATCCAGTCATCAAGAAGCTCGAGACACACATGAAGTCCTTCTGTAGCACTCTAGAGGATCTCGGTGTATCAATAAGTCATTTTCCTACCTTTTCTAAGTTTATCAGTTATAATTGAATTTCTTCTTTGACCTGTAGCCCATACATTTCTTTAATTTTGACAATGGGCCCTCATTCTCATACTGAACCCACCATAAGGGACACTCGGCCACTTTCCTCTAGGCCACCATCCATTCCCAAGAAACCGATTAGAACCACCTCTACTCAAGTTTTTTATATTAATGGTGAGGAACTCCACTCTCACACCAGTACACCCATCAATGAAGAAAATACATCCTCCACTTTTGTCATATCCCCAAGTTTGTGAAATCCATCACCTTGAACAACCTCAACATCAGCCACTATCTCAGACATTCCTCCATTGTTACACTAAAATTAATCACCATGACTGTCGATTTAGATATCTTTCCATCTGATGGAGTGTCTCAAGTGAATCCCATATTAAGCTTGAAGTAAAATAATACCAGGGACAAAATGAATTATGGTTTTCACTACTTAGAACCCATTTTTGAGCATCTGCGCAGTTTTCTTGAACAAAAATTGCGCATGCGCAATTTCTTCCATTGTAAATTGTGCATATCTACGCAGGTCTTTTCACGTAGGTAATAATAAAAAAGTAAGTTTTATACTATTTTTTTGTTGAATCTTATCCAAATTAGAAACCTCGAACCACTACATACCTGCGCCTCATCCCTTGGTAGATGGAACTAACCTCATTTTCTTAAGGATCATATCCCTTGAGAAGAGGAACTAGAAACCTCCTTATCCTTTCTATAAATTGAGCATAGGACTAAAGGAATGGGAGAAAAAGACTTGCATTTGTAAACTCATGCTCTTGGTTTGGGTCTGAAGAGCTTGTTAGCAAGGGAAGGAAAGGAGACCATTGGCAGAGGCTTGTGACATCAAGGCAACCAGGTTGTAAGCTGGTTTCCCCTTTGAATTTAATAAAAATTCAATTGTTCTTTCCTAATTGAATCTGTTGTTGATGTTATTTGAGGGATTCCTTGATCAATCACATGGTTTATAACTGATTTTTGATTAATTTATATGTTTTATTAGAGATTAATGATTCCATTTAACTTTTCTTTCATATATGAGATGCTTTGACGTCTTTGAATGTTTATGTCTATGTAGATCTCTTTTGGAGCGTGAGGGAGAAGTTGTGGAAAGTATTTGGAAAGCATATAAGGCATTGAAGGAAAGATGGTTGGAGAAAGTGATGGGAGGACTTCTACAAGCACTTTGTTAATAGGTAAGTGATCCTTCACATACTACATGTTTCATCTTTTGGTTATAAGATAAGGAAAGAGCTATTGTTTTGTCTATTTGTTTCTAGTTTTCCTTTAGGATTCTAGGGAGAACATTGTTGTCCGTAGAAGGGATTTATCTGTGTAACAAACTGGCAACTGTACTAGAGAATGAATGTTCTCCTTTGTGTCCTTCTATGACGTTTAGACCCTTTTTAAGAATTGAAATTTCTGGTTTGAGACCTTTGTTTTTTATTTTTCTTAAGTTTCTCAATCTGCGCAGTTTCTATTCAGGAACATAGCACAGATATCCACACTTAGCCTTTAGCAATAGTGTGCATGTTCACTGAACGTTGTTGTCTACCTGTGAACCCAGTAAATTTTTTGAAGAAGTTCAAGTTTCTCTAATTTAAGTCCAGATATTTTGGTTTTATGATCTTGTTATCTTGTTTACAGTCTCATTAAGTCTCTGTTAAGTTGATTGGGTGTTTTGAATTTTATTTTTTTAGAAATTCTTAATTTGATTTCCTTTTTCCATTGCTCAGAGGTTTTTATCGGTTTCTTAATAATTTTTGCATGTTTTTTCTTTTATTTTTGTGAAAAAAAACCTCCTCATTTGCTTGGGGGGGGGGGGGGGGGGTTTGCGGGCGCTAAATTATGTCTAAGTGTTAATCGCCTAGTGTTATTACATTAGAACTTTTGAGTTCTCACCCAATTTTCTTTACTTACACTTGATTGGTTCTTTAGATTACATTGGTGAAGGAAAATAGTATTATTCTTCTTTCGTTGATTTAGAATCGTCTTGTGTATGTTTTTGAAGAATTATCTTACATAGATTACATTTTCATAGTTAGAATTCTCATTTTCAGAATATGAATGAAAATTGTGCATAGATTACATTTGCATAGTTTTCAAGCGAATTGTGCATAGATTACAACTGCATAGTTTACATTCTGAAAAGTTAATCATAGATTTAGATCAATGTCTTTAATTTTTTTTATAAGGAAAATCACTTATCTTTACAGTTTTGGGTTTTGAGTTTCTGTTGGTTTGCTGATCCATCAAAAAGAGTCTTTCGCTTCTGGAATTGGTTGTGAGAATCTCTTTTATTTTAGTGAATATCATCATATATTCATTTATGCCTATTATAATGAGTTATTTCATCAGTTGAAAAGATAGTGTTTCTCATTGAAAGATAGTCTTGATTTGAATTTGCATGTTTTTATGCTTGTTTTAAACATAAAATTTAAAAAAAATATTGATTCGAATTGATTAGCATTAGTATTTTCTTGTTGAAAGTTAGTGCATTAGATAATTTGTTACATTTTCTCTTATTTATCAATTCTTGCATTGTTGGAAGTGAATGGAACCTCTCTCCTTACTTTAGTTAGGATTCATCGAAGTGAAAATATCACATTATCATATTCGATTGCATTTAGTTTTGGGTTAGGTCATAACACCATTGGTTTCACCTCCATTTACATATTGAGTAAATAATAGCCAAATAACACAATGTTAATTAAAATAAATCTAGAAATTTTTACATTTTTAGGGCTCATTCCACCAACATATATCAGGTTAGTGCTTTGGAATAGGGAAGTGAGTAGACTTTCCAAATAAATAAACAAATAGTAGAATCTTGCAGTAGGGTGTGTTATCACTGGAAAATCAGACAATAAAAGGTGACATTATTTAATGTCAGGCAGAAGGATTTACAGGGCTGAAAGACATTAGAGAATGTAAATTTATTTAAAAATATCTAAGGTATGAAAGGAAAAATTAAATAGCACACAAAAAGAACCAGTCAAATGCGCCTTTGCGCGCAAATTTTTTCGATAAGTGCGCCTTTGCGTGCTTTTTACTCAAAAAGGTGTGCAATCCTGGGAGTGGAGGAAGTCACTTTCCAAGACCACAAAGCATACTATAGGACATTGATTCCACACTTGAAGCCACCTAAGGACAACCGCCCAAGCCTCCTTAGGACCTCAAGGGAGCACACAATGGAATAAATGTGGCACACAATGGAATCACCCTCCTTTCTTGGGTCACTATCCAGAATGTACCAAGAGAGGGAAGGAGGATTTGAATTCTCCTATAAAAGGCCGCCAAGAGATGAACAACATGAAAGCACATTGTTATGCTGGCCAGAATTTCCCCAAGAAATACCAGAGGTGTGTGATCTGGAGCAGAGGTAAAGGGGAATCAATTGTTGGCCATCCAACAACTCTAGTCCATACTAGTAGATGTTAGAAAATTATATATTATGGAGCAATGCAACACATAAAATATGCGGAAAAATACAAGCACACAAAACACATAAAACCAGAGAGACATAGATATACGTGGTTCACCCAGTTTGGGCTACGTCCACCCCGAACAGCCAGTCCTTCATTTTTATTATCCAGCAAAAAAATGAAGAGACAAAACCTACAGCAGATCCGTTGTAATATCCTCTGTTCTCTCTCACAGTCTCCTTATCTGTTTCTCGCTCCGAGAATACACACATAATACACAGCCGCAATACAATGCCCTCATAAAAACGAGGGGTTGCCTTCTAGGGCAAAAAACCCTAATCTAAACATAACTTCTATCGTCAGATCATTTGCCTAATGAACGGCCCAGATTGACTACAAATTACTATACTTTTACAAGGAAATTTTACATCTATTTTTAGCTTTGGGGGCACTGCCCCCAAAAGCCCCCGCCAGGGGGGGGCTGGCAGCGATTAATTGTAGGTTTTAACCCTGAACAGAAATTATCTACACACGAATCTTATAACAGAAAATAAACAATAGCGAGAGCATAAAACATAAAACAGATAAACACAGAGATTTTCCCCTGGATCCCAAATCGGGACGACCAAATTGATTTTTCATTATATTCCTTTTAGTGTTACAACACATATATATACATGTTGAAGCATACATCAACCCCAATCCATTAACCCTGGTTTAGAACATAACCGTAGGTCCTTTGACCGGATCTGCAAAATACCAGGGGCCGAAAACCATCGTACCCCAAAACCATGTGCAAACTCATGCACAAAACATGGGTGGGTCCGCCTATGAGTGGGACCGCATGCTCAAAAATTCTCACGTCGGGCATCGCCCGTACCCCGATGGGGCTAGTCGTGGAAAGAATATAACACATACCCAACATTATCCCACTTGTTGGTTTTCTTTCCAAGGGGGCCACAAGAGAGCTTAGTCATTTGGCCAATTCTTCAATACCCATTGTTTCTTCTACCACTATGAGGGGAACTTCCTGAGGTGGCTTCTCCACCCAGTAAGACTTCAATGCTTTCTTCAACATAGTCTGTGAAACATTCTTCAAAGTGTCCACCTTTACCAGTAACACCCTTTTAGCCTCAACCATATCTCTAACAAAGTGATATTGAACATCAATGTGCTTTGTCTTTGAATGATAAGCATGGTTCTTAGCCAAGAAAATTGCACTTTGGCTATCACAGTCTATCCTTATAGCTTGTTGTACCAACCCCATACTTGAACACAATCTCCGCAACCAAACTGCTTCCTTGCTTGCATGAGTGGCTGCTATGTATTCTGCCTCTGTAGTTGAAAGAGCCACTACAGACTGTCTTTTACTCATCCAACTGACTGCGCCTCCAAATAGGTTAAACACATACCCACTTTCAGATCTTCTTTGGTCCAGATCTCCAGCCCAGTCTGCATCAACAAAACCACGAATGTCCAACATTCTTTCCAATCCTGGTCTTCCCTGGTAGCACAAGCCATAATCACTAGTGCCACGTAAATATATGAAAACCCGCTTCACTACTGTCCAATGCTCCTTCCCTGGGTTTGACATAGACCTGCTCAATACTCCCACCGCATGTGCAATGTCTCGGTCTAGTACGTACTACCGTATACATCGTGCTACTCATCGTACTCGTATATGGAAAGGTTGCACGACATATACTTCCTCTTCTTATTCTCGTCTTGGGACACTCGTACGCGCATGCCTTTTACACCCACAGGAATAGAACACTCACCAGCTTTACTATCCCCGTATATTGAACCTCTCGCAATATAGTCTCGAACATACTTCTCCGGTTTAACCAAAGCTTCCTTCTTTGCCCGATCTCTCTTAATTTCCATGCCCAAAATATAGTTTGTAGCACTGCGTATCCTTCATGTCAAATTTGGAGAACAACATCTTCAAATCTTGGATAATTTCTTTGTCATTTCCAATCAACAACATATCATCCACATACAAGACCAAATAAAGAACACAGTCACCAATTAATTTAAAATAAACACAGTGACTTCTAGTGAAGCTAAGTCCCTGTATATAGGTATCAAATTTCTGATACCACATCCTTGGTGACCGTTTTAACCCATACAGAGACTTCTTCAACCTGCATACTAGTTCTTTCTTACCCTTCACCATAAAGCCTTCAGGCTTCTTCATGTAGATCTCCTCTTCTAGATCCCCGTGAAGAAATGTTGTCTTCACATCCATCGTTCTATCTCAAAATCAAATGCAGAAGCAACAGATAAAAGTAATCTAATAGAAGTAACCTTGGCAACAGGAGAAAAAATATCACCAAAATCAATTCCTGGCACCTGGGAATAACCTTTCGCTACCAACCGAGCTTTGTATTTCTCCACCTTTCCTTCTACATTCATCTTCTTCTTAAACACCCATTTTCTCCCAATGGGCTTCCTTCCAGCCGGCAACTCCACCAGATCCCATGCATCGTTTTTTTGCAAGGATGCCATTTCATCAACCATGGCCTCCTTCCAGAGTTTTCCATCCTCTGAATCTACCGCCTCCCTGACAGTTCTGGGTTCATCATCAGTTATAGTTAAGGCAAAACCTGAAAAGAAACCAGATGGAATATACCTTTCTGGTTGCCTTCTTTCCCGAAATGATCTTCTCAAAGCCGGAGTTTGTGGCTCTTCATCTTCTGAGTCTTCTTCTGTTGTAGAGTCTGATTCATCCTCCTTTAGCTCAAACTCTATCTTCTCAGGTTCCTTTGGTAGGACTTCATGTTTAACAACATCTTTCACTTCTCTAAACACCACATCTCTACTGTACACAACCTTCCTTGTTTCTGGGTTCCAAAGCTTGTAACCCTTTAAACCATCCTTATACCCAATAAAGATGCACCTTTCAGATTTATTATCCAACTTGGTCCTTTTCTCCTTTGGAACATGTACATATGCATCACATCCAAATGCCCTTAGATGTGAAAGAGAGGGTTTCTTACCACTCCATACCTCATGTGGGGTCTTATCCTCCAACGCTGATGAAGGTGATCTGTTAACTAAGTAACATGCAGTCTCCACTGCCTCTGCCCAGAATTCTTGTCCTAACCCGGTACCACTGAGTATGCTTCTTGCCTTTTCCATCAGTGTTCTATTCATTCTTTCTGCAACTCCATTTTGCTGAGGTGTGTATGGAGTAGTCTTCTGCCGTGCTATACCACACTTCTTAGAGAACTCTTCAAATTCCTTCTTGCAGAACTCCCCACCATTATCCGTCCTCAACGCCTTTATCTTCTTCTCTATCTGGTTTTCTACCAGAGCCTTAAATTCTTTAAATTTGTCAAAGACTTCAGATTTCTTCCTCAAGAAATATATCCATGTATTCCTTGAGAAGTCATCTATGAATGAAACATAGTACACAGACTTTCCCAGTGATGGAACTGACACAGGCCCAAACACATGACTGTGCACAAGTTCTAATATCTTGTTTGCCCTCTTAGCACCAGAAGGAAAACTCACCCGATTCTGCTTCCCATATACACAATGTTCACAGAAATCGAAATCTAGAGAACAATTAGACATACCTTCTACCATACCATCTCTATGCAGTATCCGAAGGCCCTTCTCTCCAATATGTCCAAGCCTTTGATGCCATAGCATGGTCTTTTCTCCAGAGACAACTAGAATTTTCGTCCCACTTTCAGGAACCACAGAACTGTTACACCCATCAATAACAGTGCTACCTTGTAGCTTGTACAGAGTTCCAGTCCGAACTCCCCGCATTAATACCAGTGCTCCCCGAACCATCTTGCAGGCATATTTCTCGAACACTGTTTTTACACTTGCATCATCCATCTTGCTTACAGAAATCAGATTTCTGGCCAATGTAGGAATATGCAGAACACCAGGAAGTGTTCTAATCCTTCCACCTTGCAGCTTCAGCTTGACTTTTCCACGTCCGACGATTCTGGCCTTCCTATCATCCCCTAGGAAGACATCACCACCATCACATTTCTCATACTCACAGAACCACTCCCTATGGGGAGTGAAGTGAAAGGATGCACCTGAGTCAATCAACCATGACTCATGATCTACATGTGTATTTGAAGAAGAAGCCAAATACACATCCCCACCTTCATCCGAGGTGGTTTTTTCCTCTGCAGAAGGAGCATCATCAGATCCCTTTCCTTTCTCATGAGCTTTAGATCTGCAGTCCTTTTTGTAGTGCCCTTCCTTTCCGCATTTCCAGCACACCTTTACAAACTTTCCAGGAGATTTAGATCTCCCTCTAGATTTAGATCTCCCACTCGAAACCTTATTCTTGTTTCTGTTCTGGGACCTTCCTCGTACAGATAAGGCATCTCCATTCTGAACCTCCATATTTCTCCGTCTCATTTCCTCCGACAGCAAGGCTGAGACAATATCATCAAAGTTCAAGGTAGTTGTATTGCTACCTATTGCAATAACCAGACTGTCCCATGAGTCTGGTAGAGAGCACAACAAACTGATGCACTTATCTTCATCTGAGATTTTAATATCAACAGACGACAACTGACTTACCACAGTATTGAAGGCGTTCAAATGCTCTGTCATCGAGTCTCCATCCTTCATCCTCAGGTTATACAGCTTTTTCCGCAGGAACAACTTATTCACCAGAGACTTAGATTGATACAAAGTCCCTAGCTTGTCCCACAAGGTCTTCACCGTAGCTTCCCCAGATACATTCAACAATACTGAATCTGAGACACACAACCGTATTGTGCTCTTAGCCTTCCGATCCAGTTTCTTCTAGTCTTCATCTGACATAGCCGTTGGTTTAGTACCTGGATCTACCGCGATCCACTGATCTTTATCCACCAGCAGATCCTCCATCTTGAGCTTCCACAACTCAAAACTCTGACCATTAAATTTCTCGATCTCTATCTTTCCGCCGCTCGCCATCTTCTCTCACCGCAAGAATCGATCCTGTAGATCTCCCATTGAACAAGGTCTACCTCAGGCCCGAACTAAAAACCCTCAGTAGCAAAGGCGTCCCCTTGAAGTCGAAACAACTCTAATACCAAATGTAGGTTTTAACCCTAAACAGAAATTATCTACACACGAATCTTATAACAGAAAATAAACAATAGCGAGAGCATAAAACATAAAACAGATAAACACAGAGATTTTCCCCTGGATCCCAAATCGGGACGACCAGCTTGATTTTTCATTATGATCCTTTTAGTGTTACAACACATATATATACATGCCGAAGCATACATAAACCCCAATCCATTAACCCTGGATTAGAACATAACCGTAGTTCCCTTGACCGTATCTACAAAATACCAGGGGCCGAAAACCATCGAACCCCAAAACCATGTGCAAAACCATGAACAAAACCATGGGCGGATCCGCACATGGTTGGGATCGCATACCGTGGCCTCGAGACACGGGCGTCGGCCCGGGACCCCGACAGTGGGGGTTGCCGCCCTTATAGGACCCTGGCCGCGCCCGGCGCAACGTAAAACACGTGGGGCTAGTCGTGGAAAGAATATAACACATACCCAACATTAATTACGGGTGGCGTTGCCACCCCTTTTAAGGTACAAGGGTCCAATGTTGTGATACAAAGTAAACAAGATAATCAGGCTCCACACCCAACAATCTCCCACTTGGAGACTGATTGTAGCAACTCCACCGCTGCTTCATTTGCTAGACAATGACTCCTCTTTGGACCTGGTTGTTTCTCATCTTCATTGTCATCCTTGAAGACCAATTGAAACTAAGCACATTCTCAGTTTCTCCCTCGTTACAACTTTTGTTAGCATATCTACAGGATTCTAGCTAGTGTGTATCTTTTCCAGCTTCAACTTTCCATCTTCCAATACTGACCGTATGAAATGGTACTTGAGATGTATGTGTTTAGTCCTGGAATGAAATGCTGAGTTCTTTGCAAGATGAATGGCACTTTGGCTATCACCGTATAACGTGCCCATATCATGCTTCTTACCCAATTCATCCATAAACCTTTGTAACCAAATCATTTCTTTACTAGCCTCTGTAGCAGCAACATACTCTGCTTCTGTTTTTGAAAGTGCAACAACACTTTGGATTTTTGAAACCCAACTGACAGCTATTCCAACTACAGTAAATACATATCCTGTAGTGCTCCTCCTTTTATCTCTGTCACCTCCCATATCTGCATCAACATATCCCTGTAGAGAAATGTTTGAACCATCAAAGCATAATGCTTGATTTGTGGTACCTCTCAAATATCTGAGAATCCATTTTACTGCCATCCAATGTTCTTTTCCTGGATTATTCATGTACCTGCTTACAACTCCCACTGCATGTGCAATATCAGGCCTTGTGCAGACCATTACATACATTAAGCTTCCAACTGCTGATGCATATGGAACTTTAGACATATAATCCATGTCTTCTTGGGTCTTTGGGCACATCTCCTTACTGAGTTTGAAATGGATAGCAAAAGGTGTACTAACTCGTTTTGCATTGTGCATATTAAATCTTTTCAACACCTTTTCTATGTACTCATTCTGAGACAGTGTTAATTTGCGATTTTTCCTGTCTCTAGTTATCCTCATACCAAGGATTTGTTTTGCAGCTCCCAAATCCTTCATTGCAAATGAATTTGCCAATTTTCTTTTGAGCACATTTATTTCCTGCATGTTAGACCCCGCAACAAGCATGTCATCTACATACAATAACAATATAATATAGCTGCCATCATTTTTCCTTTTTAGATAAACACAATGATCAGAGTGACATCTAGTATAACCTTGTTCAGACATAAACTTGTCAAATTTTAGATACCACTGCCTTGGAGCCTGTTTTAAGCCATACAAGCTTTTCTTTAACCTGCACACCAATTTTTCTTTCCCTTTTACCTCATATCCTTCTGGTTGCTGCATGTATATCTCTTCCTCCAAATCTCCATGGAGAAATGTTGTCTTTACATCTAACTGTTCAAGATTTAAATCTTCCGCTGCTACAAGACTTAAAATAGTTCCGATTGAATTCATTTTAACAACAGGAGAAAATATTTCATCAAAATCAATACCTTTCTTCTGTGCAAACCCCTTCACCACAAGTCTAGCTTTGTACCTCTGTTTTCCTCCATCTTCTTCCTTCAGCCTGTAAACCCATTTATTCAGCAATGCAGTTTTACCTGCAGGCAACCTGACTAAGTCCCAAGTCTGGTTATGCATTAACGAGTCCATCTCTTCTTCCATGGCTAGCTCCCACTTCTTCCTGCTTTCAACCTGCATTGCTTCTTCATAACATTCAGGTTCACCAGAATCAGTCAGCAATAAATAATATAATGAAGGAGAGTATCGTTCATGGGGTCTACTTATCCTGGTAGATCTTCTAACACCACTTTCAGGTGTTTGAGGTGCCTGTTGCTGTTGTGGTGGTTGCTGCTACTGTGGTTGTTGATTATTATTATTTTCAGGCACCTTTACTTTTTCAGTTATCTCATCAAGAACCGTGTATTCCTTGCTTTCTTTTTCCTGTTTCTTTTCCTGCACTTGATTCTTATACAAGACCTTTTCATTGAATATTACGTCTCTGCTCCTAATGATTTTGTGATTTTCATAATCATATAAGCGATAACCAAAATTATTAGCACCATATCCAATAAAGGTAAATTTCTTTGATTTTGCCTCAAGCTTTGTTCTATTTTCTTTATTAATATGGACAAAGGCCTCACAACCAAAAGGCTTTAAAAAAGAGTAGTTTACCTTTTTACCTGTCCATGCTTCCTTTGGAATACCACCATCCAAGGAACTTGAAGGCCCTCTGTTTATTAGATAAACAACAGTATCTACAACATTTGCCCAAAATTGTAAAGGCAATCCTGCATGCAATCTCATGCACCTTGCACGCTCCATGATTGTTCTGTTCATTCTTTCTGACACACCATTTTCTTGTGGTGTTCTTGGAACTGTCTTCTCTCTGCGAATTCCATGCTTTGAATAGTACCTATCAAACTCTTTGCTGCAATATTCACCTCCATTGTCTGATCTGAGACACTTCAACTTCTTTCCTGTCTCAATCTCAACCAAAGCTTTCCATTTCTTGAAAGTATCAAATACATCAGATTTATTCTGAATACAATAAATCCATGTTTTTCTAGTTGCATCATCAATAAAAGTAACATAATAACGAGAGCCATCGAGAGATGATACCTGAGCAGGTCCCCATACATCTGTATGCACAAGCTCCAATTTTTCGCTCTTCTTTTCTTTCCAAACTTTGAGAAATATGACTCTCTTCTATTTTCCATAAATGCAATTCTCACAGAAATCCAAATCAACATTCTTCAAACCTGGCAGCAAATTTCTTGAGTGAAGAATTTTCATCCCCTTCTCACGCATGTGTCCGAGCCTATGATGCCATAATGCTGCATCTACTCCTTTGGAAGTTAAAGCAATAATAGAGTTAGAAATACCATTGCATAAATACAATGTACCAACCTTTTCGCTTTTTTCTATTACCAGGGCTCCTTTAGTGACCTTCCAAGCTTTATCTGTGAAAGTCGTCACACAACCTTCACTGCCTAACTGCCCTGCTGAAATCAGATTTTTCTTCAGATCTGGAACATGCCTTACCTCCTTTAGTAGCCATTGGTTTCCATTCTGTTGTTTTACAAGAACTTTACCCATTCCAACAATTTTAACAGGGTTTATCATCACCCAAATGAACTTGTCCAAAATATCCTTGAACATAGTCATGAAAATATTTCTTATCAGGTGTGGCATGGAATGAAGCCCCTGAATCTACAACCCAAGAATTAGTAACATTTTTGAAAGAAATAATCAAAGCATCTTGTAACACATCACCTGTCACATTTGCTTCATGATTGTTTTCTTGTTGTGTGTCTCCTTCTTTTCCCTTCCGAGATCTACCGTCTTTCTTTAGGTGTCCTTTCTTTCCGCAATTCCAACACACTATCCCTGATCTGGACTTGGATCTGCCTTTCCTTGATTTACTGTGATATCCCGAGCTCTTTCCTCTTTCCATTCTTCTTCCCCTAGACTTTGCACTCAAAGCATTACCTGATGTCTCACCGGAGCTTTTCCGTCGCATTTCCTCGCTAAGGATAGCACCAACAACATCATCAAACTTTAAAGTACTAGATCCAGAGACAGAGTTACTAATGGCCATTACTAAACCATTCCAACTCTCTCGCAATGAGCACAAGAATAACAGAGCTCTAACTTCATCATCAAAGTTTACCCCTACAGAACTTAACTGACTGGTAACTGTATTAAATTCATTTAAATGGTCTGCAACAGATCCACCTTCCGACATCTTCATATTAAATAGTCGTTTCATATGAAATACCTTGTTTGAGGCCGAGGGTTTTTCATATAGTTTCACCAACGTCTGCATCAAACCCTCTGTTGTTGTTTCCTTCGAAATATTGAAGGCAACTGACGCTGCAAGGCACAACCGTACTGTTCCGAGTGGCTTTCTATCAAGAATGTTCCATTCCGCGTCTGTCATGGCCGTCGAATTCTTTGTTTTTCCGCTCAATGGTAGGTACAGATCTTTATGATACAGATAATCTTCCATCTGCATCTTCCACAGCAGAAAGTTTTGGCCGTTAAATTTCTCGACCCTAAACTTACCATCTTCCGCCATTACTCCCACTCGAACCAGGAATCCTTCTCTCCTGCGAGTTTATCAGCCAAATATACCTTCGGCTCTGATACCAGTTGTTAGAAAATTATATATTATGGGGCAATGCAACACATAAAATATGCGGAAAAATAAAAGCACACAAAACACATTAAACCAGAGAGACACAGATATACGTGGTTCACCCAATTTGGGCTACGTCCACCCCGAACAGCCAGTCCTTCCTTTTTATTATCCAGCAAAAAATTGAAGAGACAAAACCTAGAGCAGATCTGCTGTAATATCCTCTATTCTCTCTCACAGTCTCCCTCTATGTTTCTCGCTCCGAGAATACACACATAATACACAGCCGCAATACAATGCCCTCATAAAAACGAGGGGTTGCCTTCTAGGGAAAAAAACCCTAATCTAAACATAACTTCTACCGTCAGATCATTTTCCTAATGAACGGCCCAGATTGACTACAAATTACTATACTTTTACAAGGCAATTTTACATCTGTTTTTAGATTTGGGGGCGCTGCCCCCGAAAGCCCCCACCATGGGGGGTCTCCGAAAAGCGCTGCCGCCCCCCCCTTCGACCCCCTGCGGCAGTGATTAATTACGGGCGGCGTTGCCGCCCCTTTTAAGGTACAGGGGTCCAATGCTGTGATACAAAGTAAACAAGATAATCAGGCTCCACACCCAACAGTAGAGAGAGGGAGACTTTGCACCAAGGTAGCTCATAAGTAAATACATCCTTGCATCATGACTTAGAACCCCTAGTTCTAAGGGCCCCTTGGAAAGCGGGTTAAAGTTTCATCCTCATTTCCTACCAGAACTCAATAAGAGAGGACGTAAGCGCCACCATTTGGATTATTGAAGTTGTTTGACTCTATTTAGAGATTTTGTGTTATTTGTTTTAGTTTTAGTTTAGTTTTTATGTTTGAATATGCATGTTATTTCTCTATCTAGTATGTTTATGTTTGAGCATGTTCCACTAACTTGCTTGACTCCATCTATTTTCTACCTGTGGCCAATAACTTAAGAGGGAAAAAACACCTCTCTTAAGAAAGTGTGATTTCGTACATTTGTGCACCAAACACACCAACACATTATTGGCGACTCCACTAACTTTTATTTCCAATTTTATGTGGTTGTGTCTTTTTGCAGAGACCTCCGTCTTTGTTGTGGAGTTGGGCTGGATTTTCCCCCTTTCTCTCCTTCATTGTCTGGTTCACCCCTAGTGACAAACTGAAGCAGAAGAGCTCCCAAAATTTACTCTGCAGGAAAATTGCGCACATTTCTCATAGATAGGCGTGCCCCATTGCACACGTTCAAAGCTGACTTGCACGCAGAAATCATGCCTATTTAAACCTTTTGTGCGCAAAAACCATAAGTGAAATTTTCACCACTATTTCCATCTTTTATTGCTTGTAAAAGTTACTGGCAGTCCATAATACATCTGCCAACACTGGTTGAGGTGCCCCACAACTTGCTAAAGCTCACTCTTAGCTGCTTTTAGTGGTCTAGGTGTTAGTTTTATTTCAAGTTGATTTTTGCAAATTTAACACATAGTTTAAGTAGGAGGAAAATTAACTTGCATTCCGAAATAATTTATGTTTTTCAAATTTAGGTACTAAAACACCTAGATAATTATGCAATATTAAGTGGCCCAAGTCCGCACACGCTTAGCTAGTTCTTTTTTCTAGTGTAGAAGTCATTAATTTAGTTCAATTTTTGCACTAGGATATCAGGACCAGGATCGAATTGTCGATGGAAGAGCAAGTAATCTCTATTTCCTTTGCACCCGCTGGTGATCCTAGGAAAACATATGAATGCCCTCTATTCACAACTCACCATCTCCCTATAGTTGATCACATATATTAACTAGGAAAAATTGAAAGCAGCCCATATCCGCGCATGTTTTTCTTTTGAGCAAGGAACAACAGAACATAGTTTATATAGGGGATTTTGAAAATATCATCAAATATCCACACATTAAAACTATGTACTTGTTCATATTTTTCTCACACACGTCCACACAATAAGAAAAGTACAGACACCTAAAACTAAACTAACAAAACTCACTAAATTCTCCCCACAAGGGCCATAAAAGAATCTATAGTCTAAGTTAAGATCAAGGGGGTAGGCATCCAATAAGTCACCTTGGTCATTATTCATCTTGAAACATAGAAGTTGATTGTTTAGGGAACTTTCAAATCCACCTATCAACCCACAGAAAATAAAACCTGAGCAGGACAAAGACTCGATTCAGAGGGGGTTAGGCTTAGGCGCAGTGTGTGTGGTATCAGTTGGGGTTACCTGACCCGGCTGATACTCGGTACTGTTAGCTAAACTATAAATAATCCCAAGACTCGAATGCTCACATGGGATGACGGTACTTAGTGGCCAAAATTAGGGCATCCTTTCCCTACAGGTGATGGTGCAGGCAAGCACTAGATCCTCTACCCTTACCTTGGTGGATTTTCTTTAGTTGATTGGGGGCGTCGCTAGTTCCTTCAGGACGTTGTGCCAACATTCGCAAGATATCTTCTCAAGGCCCAGTTAAATTGGAGCGTGTGAGGACGATTAGGTCTTCTATGATTTGAGTATCATATGCAAACAACAAAAAACCATATTTTTTGATTGACTGATCACATAGGATTAATCTAAAGGGAAAATCTATTTTATTTTCACTTTGTTTTATGTATTCGATCAGAATTTTTCTTTGATTATAATCTCTATCTTCTCAAATAGCTCTAAAGCCATACCTAGTCGACGCCAGAGCAAACCCAACGGGACCTCGTCAATCTAGATGTCTTTTGGACCTCCCCCATTACCGGGAGTGGTTCCAGGTCTTTCGCCATTTAGGTGTCAAAGATGGAACATGGCCACCATTATTGGTTCATCATTTATTGGGGCATATTTAGTTGGGAACCCTATGCGGTCGCCCAATGCCACATTGGTGAACACCCCCATAGGGTCACCACACACCACTCCTCCCATAACCCCTAGTGGGCAGAGGAGTGCTACCCATTTAGGAAGCCATTTGAATACACAACAGGGTACGTTTCAGAAAAGCGCTATTCTTAACCAGAACATTGAGTTTTCACAAGTCACAATGGCTACAACCTCGCTGTCACATTTTCTAGATTTGTTAAATCTACTAGATTTAACTAAGTTGACAAACGACCCCATTGCACACAACCCCATATGGCCTCCCATGCCCATGAAGCTCCCTTCAGACATTCCAATGTTTGAAGAAAAGCAAGCGAAAGACCCAAGAAATCATGTTGTGACTTTCCACCTGTGGTGTTCATCGAACAACATCTTTGATGATATTATTCGGCTAAGACTGTTTCAACGCACTCTACCCGGAGTGGGAGTGAAATGGTATTTGGAGAAACCCTCTGCTACACATGGAACCCTTAGTGCCCTCACCACTGCTTTCCTGACCTATTTTCAGTTACCCATCCACCACGATTCCGGAATGGAATTACTGACCCACTTCAGGCAAAACCCCGCCGCCCATATCTCAGACCATCTCCATGAATGGTAGCGACGTCATAGTTTGTGCAAAGCAAAACTTGACGATTGAGTTCTGTTAGACCTCGCATATATTTCAAAAGGTTTGTTGCAATAAAATCCCATATCCGAAGAGGACTCCTTCAGTAAGGCCCAAAAACTCGAGCTGATCTATACACAGTCAGGGTATCTTTACAATATCTTGATGAATGCCCCGCGCCTGCAAACTTACAAATAATTGTCAGGCATGTCGAACTCTGTAGACGGTTTAATTGGGTCATTGACCCAAAGTCACCCAAGCAGCAATGTTCAATACCCTGGTTACATGTATGATTCTGCCCAGAACATACCACAACCCGGCTACCAAAGTCATCACATGCCTCCGCAAAATTTGACTAGTAGGGTGTTGTCGTATCACCATCAGCATGGAGGACCCTATCCTTTGGCTCAGGGGACCCAACATGAAAATATACATGCTGACAGAAGATCTTCCCCCCCAACAGCCATTTAAAAACTAGGGATTGCATTATGCACAGTCCCCAACACAAGACCCAGCCATTTAGAATAATGCACAAGTGAACTTCGTGCAACCTTCCCAAAACCAACCGTGCTAGCCATATAACCATGAGAACCCAAATTATCCTCCTAACGTGGTTAAGAAAAAAGGAAAAAACAAGCCTAATGGAAATTGTGGACACGGGGGAAATAATAAACAACGCCCTCCACGATCTTAGGCTGGAGGCAACTCCAACCGAAATCAAAACCAGGAACCAAGCAACTCCCAGAGGTAGAAAAAAAGGCCAATTCTTCGAACAAACCACTCTTGTTCTATTTGTGGTGAGTACGGCCATTACACTCACCAATGTCTCAACCTCCCTGAGCTGAAGAAGCTTCAGAGTAACTGTGGACAGGGAGGATCCTCCCAGCAGACAACAATCATGCAGGAGCCCTTCCCCCATCAAGGGACATTTAGCATGCAGCAACAAACTCTCGACAACTTCGGAAAAAATAGCCATGAAATCTACATGACTGGTGAGGAAATGTTTTTTCATACACAGAATCAAAATTATGACACCCCACCAAACACCAACACATCAGGGACTAGTACCGGTGCACCAACAACACCTTTGACCATATCAAAGATGCATATTGAACCTTTGCCAAAAATGGCTAAGGGACCAACTAGGCAAGCAGGAAACTATTCCAAAGAAGCCCATAACTATAGCATTGTGGATGATTTGGCTCAATCTCCTATCGCTATGTCAGCTTTGGAGGTATTAAAATCATGCCCAAAGCACCAAAATGCCTTACTTTCCACATTAGGCACCATCGACCCTATCGATTTGCGTCTAATGGCTTTTGATTTAGATAAAGCCACCCCTAGGCTTCCTTCAATGGTCGCCTTTCAGATACCAGTGTTGGTCCAAAACATTACCATTCACTAATGTATCATTGACGAGGGTGCATCCACATGCATCATGTTAAAGAACGTTTGGTAGAAGTTAGGGTCTCCCGAACTAAATCCATCAGACATCATGCTTAGAGCATACGATGGTCGCCCTTCATCCCCCGTCGGTCTCTACCAAAATGTCCCAGTCTGCTTTGTTGGAAAGACTGTCCTTATAGAAATTGAAGTCTTGGACACCCAATTGGACTACAATATACTCCTTGGCCGAAGTTATATGTATGCCTTGTTAGCCATTGCCTCCTCCATCTTTTGAAATATGATGTTCCCCCATGAGGATTGGATCATTACTATCGACCAATTGACACATAGAAAAAAGTGGCTCCTAAAAAATATTGATGTCATTCTACCCTACGTAGACACATCTGCGGACGCACTTTCACGGTACCAAAAATATGGCCCTTGCCAGTTAAAACCGTCGTCAATCCTAGGGTCATTCCTAGGAGATCCCCCTATCATACCTGAGTGATCACCTGATGTCACAGGGGCTTTGGTGTGCATGATGTCCACATAAAGCACCGAAACTAGTCAGGACACGGACACGAGCAGTAATGACATCGAGTCCCTGGCCACAGAAGCCTCTTTAGCCTACACTGCCTCCCAAACCCCTTTCCTCTACCCCCCAGCTGGTTTCGTATCCTAGCAGGTTTTGGCCACCATGGTGTTACCAAACATATCTTTTGCAATACCAATTTGGTACCTCATTCCCCCTATTGGGATGGGAGCTACACACATCACCGCTACAAGGTTAGTGCCCCTTAGTCTCGAGGAGGCCCCACCCATTCAGGAAATTGTCGAAAACATCCCTGCAAAGGAAATTCCCATTGCAAAACTGATGATTACAACTAAGAAAACCAAAAGAAGAGGAAATAAGGTGGAGACTCCCACCACAGAATGGGAATCACCAAGTTGCGCCATATGTGACGTAGTAGGACACCCTACCCACATCTGCCTAGAATTGAACAAACCAAAGTCATTCCTTAGCTCTGAGGCAGATATCGTGACACAAAATTCGCATAAAAAGGAAACTGCTACCAAAATTCAAGGCAAAGCATTACGTAGCAATCACCTGTGCGCTATCAGCAACAATTATAGACACTATACCCACCATTGCCCAGAAATATCACGATATAGGGATGCCATCGAGCGATCCTATCAAGAGTATGCCTCACCCAGTCATTTGGAGATGAACCCTACACCATCCTGTACCTACAGGACGAACGAACATCTCTTGAAAGACTCCCAACCATACCTCCTCGTCCCATCGAGTGTTGCGTGCTCTGTGATGAGCACAATCATTTCATCATCGATTTCCCAGGTCTGGAAATGTTCCAACAATGGTATCCAGTTCATGTAGTATATCAAACTGACATGAACATCCAATATTCATGCCATATATGCGGTGGCAATCACCCAGTGCGTCATTGTCACTACATCCTGTAATATTCCAAAAATTTAGCCTTCAAGCTAAATGGAATATTATAGTTGTTTTATCACTAGGTAGGTGAATAAGTGGGTGAGGAGGCCGATAAGTCTCTTGAGCAGCAATAAAAACACTTTAAGTGTGAAAGGATACCTTTGTAGCAGCTAAATAAAGCTCCTCCATGTGTGAACAGGGTTTGGATCATGTTGATTCAGTCAACTTTGACCAAGTCAACATCGCTGTTAAGGAGGAGTGGAGATTAATTAGAGAATAACGCAGTTTTGGAGGGAGGTGAACCTCATGAAGGAAGTGACCTAATTTAGTGGGGAAAAGGACATGCAAGCTCACATTCTACTTAAGGAAGGGGATGGCAGCCATTTGATATCATGTTTTGAGATTATTATTTGATATTGGTCTGCTTAGACTATTGCTTCCTCTTGTTGTTTAGCAAGGTTGCTGTGATGTTTAGCACTGGGTGTTCCCGAGAAGGAATCCCACCTCTTCCCTTGAGAGGCCTCTTAGGAGAGAATTTCACGGTATTGCTCCACATCCAAGTTTAAGGCCAAGCATCATCCTTCAGCTATAGCATTATTTTTGTAGAGAATAGTGTTGTGTTGCAGGGTGTTGCAGTGGAGGATTGATAACACCACTTCCGGGTTTGTTTCTCAGTAGAGGGAGCTTTCCTTCTCTTGAGAGATCAACTAGGATGATTTCTAGGCTCATTTCACATCTTGGAAGTTGTCCAAATTATTCCTCATCTCCTACAGCGCATTCCCTTGCAGGAACTGCGTCATTTTTCATAGAGCTGCAGAAGCAGGGTTTAAGCCCTTGTTTTTGAGCTAGTTTCTTAGGGAAAGGGCCAACCCTTCTCTCGGAAAGCTAGAAGAAGGGATTATCATCCCTATATTTTTTTATTCAGCTATTTTTATGTAATTTTGCAGTATTACTGTGTTATTTCATAGCTGAATATTCATATCTTCTCTTTTTGTACTCAAGCTTTCAAGAAACCCTTGTCGGGTTATCTTTATATTGTATTAAGGAGGCCAGATCTCTAATTTCTTATCATATTGTTCAATAAAGTTCCAAATCTATGATTTTCCATCCTAATTTTGCAGAAAACCTCATAAAATAATGCTACCATATGCTTCAGAAATTCTTCATAGCTTAAGTCATGGGGTTTGGGCATTTTTAAGCTGATTTGAGGCCGGAAGATCTGTTTAACTTAGTAAAAGGGATTTTTTTCTGATTCCATTTCATATATAAGGGCCAATATACATATGCTAAGGAACCTAAGTGTTATTTCCCCTCGTTACAGCGTAATTTCGTGGAAATAACATTTTTATGGTCTAATTGCTGCATTTACCCCACTTGGGATGATGTAGAGGAGCTATTTTTTGTTGCTATTATATTCATTTGATGGCTATGTGTTTATCAACACATTTTATGAGCTAATTCCTCACTTCTACTCCAGTTTTGTGTTCATGTACTGCTGCATCCCCATTCTGGGATATTACAGTGGTATCAGAGCATAATCTTGGCTCAGCCTGTGGAACTCAGCCATTATGCTATCAAGAGAAGAAGGAGAAGAAGAGATGCATAGAAAAGATAAGACTCCATTATGTGGAGGAAGGAAGGAGGAGAGGCTCTCAAAGCTTCTTCCTAAATCTATACAGAGCATTAAAGAAGATCTCAAGAAAATGAGAAGGGAGATGAAATCTCCAGAGGAGTTTGGATCTAGAGCCAAATCTAGATTTGCACATGATAGGTGTGAGCATGCAGCTACACCCTATTATGCATAGTGCAGTCAAATGTCCAGATCTATCATGATAGAGATGGAAGAAGGAGGAATACCTAAGAGGGAAACTCTTAGTGATTTTCTGTAGGAGTATGAATCTCAAATTGAGAAGTTTAGAGATCATATCACTTTCCAAGAATTTTGCAAGATCAATGTGGAGAGGAGCAGACATCATGACATGGATATATTTTCTCTATATAATTTTGATGGATCACCAACATGTTCAGCTAGAGCTTTGGTGGAGGAGCTACACACCTATTTGCAGCAACACCAAGTTTCTGAAGATGAAGCCATCAGAGTTGCGGCGCTGCACTTTGAAGGTAAGGTCTATGCCTGGTGGATATTTGAGTCATTTTCATTGAAAAATGCCAATATTTATTCTTATGCAAAGTTCACCAAGAGATTAGTAGAGAGGTTTTATGGAAGACATTATAAAACACTCTTGGTAGAGCCAAACAAACCAAAACAATCAAAACTTTTGCATGGGTTGGAAAAACCTAAAAACTCAAATCCACTTTAGAAAAATATTAGAAAAGCTCACATCTTGCATAACACCTTGCTAGAGGCAAGATCTATGTCTCATATCTTTGGACAAGAGCGCATGCAGGTTCCTTTTTCAAAAGAGGATCCTCTTATTAAGCAGGTGGCTCCCATTCATATTGAAGAGGAAGAGAAGGATGGGGGAAAAAACACTGTCACATCTAGAGCATACCTAGTCCCTCATGTAGAGGAAGGAGGAGCACATGCTCCAACAGGAGGAATGCTTGTATCATTGCAAGGAATTCCCCAGGATCTCACATGTGGAAGACAAAGCACAATCAATGAGAAGCATGATTGTGAGATACTACTGTTGAAAGGAGAAGGTAGGGAGGAAGGTCAACATCATTTGATGAGGAGCACACACCCCTATATATTTCATAGAGCTGGTGCAAAGAAGAGGCAGACTGGTTTGCGCTGTGAGGGCAAGGGTAAGGTTTCCTAACCATATGTACTGTCTACTCTTGACATTGATGGCTCACTACATGGAGGCATTCCACCCGTGAGTCCACTAGATCTGGAGTTGGTAAGAGACATCTTGCCATTTGGTTCACCCCTCTCAGATTCTGGAGAGGTGAAGACTTTGGAGGAGTCTAGCACAACACAGAGAGTTTGGGATATACTCAAGGAGGAGGGAGACATTCTCCCATTTTCAGCACCACCCACTCTCACTACAGGTACTATGCTGACAGAAGTTGCTGCAGTGATGGAGGATGGCACCTTCATGGTGCAAGGGATCTACTCCATGAATTTGGAGAAACAAAGGGCACTTCCTTTAAGGAAGGAATCCTCCATACATTGGAGTATATGGAGGCCACTCATGCTTACATTGGCCAAGATTGGGAGATTCTTTTTGGATGGGAGCTTCTCATGGGAGGCCAACTTCCAAAGATCACTACTTCTTTTTTAGCATGAGCAATTGCATGATGGGCATGGCAGCAATTTTGAGGATGAATTTTTCATGAGGGATGTCAAAGGAGAAGACAACAGCATATGGGGAGCTTCACATTGCAGATCATCAGTGCTATCTCTTGGGAGGATTGACCCATATTGGAGGTCTCAACTCTTGGTAGAGTACTCCAAGGATCTTGGTGCTTGCATGATTCTTGATGACCTAGATGGAGATGATATATATAGAGTGGATGATGTGGTCATCTATTCTTATGGTAGAATCTTCTTGACTAGAGCTTTTAAGCTCAAGGAGAAGTTGCTACATGCAGCACATGAGGACTTCTTTTCCTTGCAATTTGACGCATATCTTTCCTAGGGAGAGGAGTTCACTTGGGAGGGCATCCAGCATGATATATATCAGCATATGGAGAGATGCATAGCCCGGATGGTGATGGAGAGGATGTCACAGCCACTTCCCTACTCTTTGGGGGTGAGGGAGAATTTTCAGTTGAGCCATTTCAGCTCAAGGTCCCAAGTACATGGTGGAGAAGGTATAATTTCACATTATGTTTTGTACTTATTTACTTTATATGAGCAGCATGTTGTACCAAGGAGGATTATCCCTTATTTCATATTATATGATGATGTACTTGAAGCCACTTGCAGCATTGAGATTGGCTATTTTATTGGTGGTTTGTGGGGGAAGCCACATGATTTTTGGTGTGCACCATTGACACCACATTGTACTTTCATGTTTTTATCTTATAGAATGATTGTGGCAACAAACAAGTGGCTGGGAGAGCACTTTTTATTACTTATTTTGATGCAGGCAAGAGATGCAATACGCTGGTTCCATGTGTGGAAATATGATCCACTCTCCGATTGTCATATGACAACTTGTTTTCATTGGTTTTTGCTTCCATATTTTGTTGATATTCTTATGTTCATGGGGAGATTTGTTTGGAGAGTGCTAGATGAGTTGGAGATGCCAATTGGGAGTATGATTCTCCCTACTTTACATGATGCATGTTTCAGGGGAAGCAATGGGCAGCCCATGATTTCCAAACTACATCTCTTTCCTCCATGTGGGAAGAACCATCAGGAGAGTTTGAGTTTTTGGAGGAGTCACTTCATGGCTTATTTGTTTGGCAGGCTAGGTTGGGCCACTCTTGGAGGTCATGAAATTTCAGCCCAAGATCAAAAACAACCCCATACTTACCATAAATAGATAGAGAAAGCACTCGGATGGGAGGATCCAATCTCTCCATCCAGCCCCAACACATTGTATGAACCAGGGGTTGAGGATCTCTTTGAAGAGCTACCTAGAATGGCTCATTTCAATTGGATGATAGCATGGGTGTGGAAGTCACTCACTAGGAATGAGATTCCCCATGTTTTTCATCACTCCTACCTTGAGTAGGCCATTGGACAACAAGAAGGTTTCCACTTACATCTTCCACCTTTCTATGATGTGAGCCATGTGGTTTTGCATACTTGGGAGGAAACATTGGAGGGAAGATTTGTTGCAGATTATTTTGAGCAGTGGTAGGGACTATTGATGAAGAGGCCACAAGAGGAAGTGGGGAGGAATTTTTCTCTCCTTATGCATTTTCTTGAGGACAGACAACATTTTGGAGGGGAGGACCGTAATATTCCAAAAATTTAGCCTTCAAGCTAAATGGAATATTATAGTTGTTTTATCACTAGGTAGGTGAATAAGTGGGTGAGGAGGCCCATAAGTCTCTTGAGAAGCAATAAAAACACTTTAAGTGTGAAAGGAGACCTTTGTAGCAGATAAATAAAGCTCCTCCATGTGTGAACAGGGTTTGGATCATGTTGATTCAGTCAACTTTGACCAAGTCAACAACGCTGTTAAGGAGGAGTGGAGATTAATTAGAGAATAACGCAGTTTTGGAGGGAGGTGAACCTCAAGAAGGAAGTGACCTAATTGAGTGGGGTCAAGGACATGCAAGCTCACATTCTACTTAAGGAAGGGGATGGCAGCCATTTGAGATCATGTTTTGAGATTATTATTTGATATTGATCTGCTTAGACTATTGCTTCCTCATGCTGTTTAGCAGGGTTGCTGTGAGTAACGACCAACCTCGTCAACATCTGCAAGAGTAACCAAAAATATGTCAGTTGCATCATAATACACATATAAACATGAATACTCAAATAAATACAGAAAATGCAAAGACATATCTGTTGGTCCCCAAATGTATCCAGCAGGAAGACCCATGTCTGGACCCCCTCGAAAGTCCATCCCTGCATAAGGGAATGGCAGGAACATTTGAGGTTTGGCCTCAAACCAAGCCTACATGGTGGCATTCCAGTAACGCCCCACCATACCCCCACCTCCTCGAGGCATCACAGGAGCCCACCTCCTCATACGAGGCTCTCGTGGCCCCCCAGCAAGCATCGCCACCACTGGTCTCAGTAGCACCACCCACTCATACATAATACTGCATAAAATGTTAGCATAGGTAAACAACTTCGATCCATCCTGGACCTTGTAAAGTTGTGTCAGCATTCTGTCATAACAAAAATGGGCAAAGTCGAAAAAGTGCCCGACCCTCAACCGGTGCAAGACACCAACCTGTGGACCTGATGCTCGATGTGGAGCAGACGACCCTACCAGTCGCACAATGGCTGCCAAAGCACACCTCTCGACCAAATCTGTCACTATGGCAATAGCTATGCACCCCTCCATAAGGGGCGCCCTGCCACAATGACGTGCCCTAAATTGATCAAGATCCACCCTCCCAGAGGGAAGTGGATACCGAAGAGCCTCACCTTGAGGCAGATCCCCGGTCACAAAGTAGATATCTGACTCGGGACAGATATTGAGGTCGCACCCACATAACACCATCACCTTGCACCGCCTGTTGCAACGCTGGATCAGGTAGCGCAACAGTCGATCCTGCGACTGAAGAAGGCCATTCTTGACGAATTTCAGGAGACCCCATCACGCCAACTGTTGGCACGCCATTACCATCGGCACCTAAAGTAGTGCGGATCTCGGGCCAATCTCGCTCCCTCCACAACATCTTGTCATCAAAACAGGAGCACATCAGCAGCATAAAAACACCAAAAAATAGGAAAATTTTCCAAAAAACTTTGACAAATTTTTCTTGGCTCTCCGCACGCCTAACCCTTAGACAAGCATAAAGGGTGCACCTGGTCCTCTCAAAAGCACCCAGAATTTGGCTAGGCATGCAAAACCTTCATTTTGCGTGCAAAAGGCACACCAGTACCCTGATCGCCCAAGCACTCTGGGAGAAACCTGGCTTAGGATCCATAAAAACCAGTATTGTATTGACCCCGACACTCATAGACTGAAAAAATTAAAATTCAGGACATCATGGAGCTTACCTGGCCAAAAAATCGCTAATCCCAGGTGCTTAGGCTGACCGTAAGGGCAAGAACTGCTCCGTAGAAGCCTTTGACATCTCAATACTCAATAGACACAAACGAATGGAATAGAGCCATATTCACCCATATGTCGCCCTTTTCAGAAACTTTGGAGGAACATAACGAGAGCTCAGAAGGCCCAATCACCGGACCGAAAGTAGCATTGTGATCAGCACTCCATAACGCCTAAGGGCGGTGCCACACATTTGCACCCTCAAAAAAATAAATTTTCAGTGCCGGCAGGTATGCCCTCTCTCATCTTCTTTTTAAAGCACATTTCTTTCAATAATATTTGGATAAAGAAGATGCATAGTTATTTTTGAAGGAAGTATGCAAACCATCCACAACTCCATCCAATGAAATTTCCAGAGCAGGTATCATTCTACCCCCAACATGATAGAGTCCTCGAAAAAATCTGCATATCCTGACATCATTTCTCCATCATAAATCATCCATAGGTTCCACATATTCGACCATGTTTATCATCACCTCACCTTTCACATGATAAGCATCCTCGTTAGCCGGTAGAACCTCCCCTCCATGGCGCTCATCACCCAAAGTAGACCATATATCACAATGAAAGTGACGCCATGGCCATACCACTGTATTCCAGGAAGCACCTCATGCCCACTCACCCAGCATGCATCAGGTCAAGTTTTACCATATTGAAATAAAAATCCTTTCCCGGACGACCAGGTTATGCAAGCATATTAAAAGCACACTACCACGCCTCGCATTTGGCCCCCCATACCTCCATCATCATAGCCCATCTATGACATTTTCCATCTGCTTCATCAACCTCACACATGAGACTAACCAATGGGGATCCCACCCTCAGCAAAACATCCTCCTCACATCATCAGTGAGCGAACACTTTCATGTTTTGGGGCACCCGTCTCTGTGTTTTGTACAAACCAAACCCCATTATTTTATTCTTTTGGTAAGTATACAAAGACCGCAAACAACACACTACATCCCCCACCCACCCATTAATTTTTTCTCCCATGGCAGTAGTCCCTCGTCACCCTTGGTCGGAGTATCAAACCCCACACAAAATCCTCCATGACATTCATAACCAGTTTATACCCACCCTAGAAGTCCTACCAACTCTAGGTATTTCCCCATCAGAAATAGTTATGACTGCTGCCAAGTTGCTTTTTCTACTCCGACCTCAGGCCAATGAATCCCCATCAATAGTTTTCAGTCACCCTTGCCATCATGCATATGTTAAACCCATCACATCCAGGATCCTGATCCTCCATATCAGTGACCCCCTCGTTCGGTTGAGGCTTCCTTTTTGTCGACATCAACACCTCTTTTCCAAAAAGGAAGCGGTACCCTGGATCACTCCTCTCCACAAAAGGGCATCCTCGGATGGCACTACGAGAGATGTCATTTCCCACAGATGTCATTTCCCACAGATGTCATCGATCCTCTTGACATTAGACTACAACACAAGCTTTCATGTCAAGATGGTATCGTACCTTACAACCATTGCACTTTAATAAAATTCGTCGAAGACCCATGCCTTTATAAGCGTCTCTATCAGCAATGCTTACACAAGAGGTCCCAACCAACACCTATGTGTACATTGTGCATTTATATGCCATACCAATTTTACGCATATGGGTACCAATTTCAACCTATAGTCAAAGGAAAAATGCCCCTGAGGGCATCAACAGTCGTAGTCATCAATCAACAGATCACTACCATACTAGTGACACAGATAGAATATGTATCTGTCAAATAGATTTGTTTAACTAGCCAAAGCATCATGAGCATGGGACATGCCCGCCTCGTAGAAAATTTGTATATATTGTATTATACCATGGCTTGTAGGGATCATACAGGACATGGTCACTCTTCGACTCGGTGCAGGGTGTCTCCAACTCCGAGCTACATGCATGTCTCTCTCTCTCTCTCTCTCGACACAATATACAAAAAATAAATTATAATGTATTTCAGCTATACAGTTCTTCCTAGACCTCACACATTAGGGGACAACTGTTATCACTGGAAAATTAAACAAGAAACGGTGATATTATTTAATGTTAGGTAGAAGAATTTACAAGGCTGAAATACATCAGAGAATCTAAAAGTATTTAAAAATATCTAAGGTCTGAAAGGAAAATTCAATTTGTGCACAAAAATAACCAGTCAAATGCTCCTTTGTGCACAAAATTATTCGATAAGCGCGCCTTTGCGTGCTTTTTACTAAAAAAGGCACGCAATCCTGAGAGTGGCGGAAGTCACTTTCCAGGACCATAGGGCACACTCCAGGACATTGATTCCACATTTGAAGCCGCATAAGGATAGCCACTTAAGCCTCCTTAGGACCTCAAGGGAGCACAAAATGGAATAAATGTGGCACACAATGGAATCACCCTCATCTCTTAATGTACCAAGAGAGGGAAGGAGGATTTTAATTCTCCTATAAAATGCCACCAAGAGATGAAAAACATGAGAGCAAATTGTTATGATGGCTATAATTTCCCCAAGCAATACCAACAGTGTGTGATCCGGAGCAGAGATAGAGGGGACTCAGTTGTTGGCCATCCAACAACTCCAGTCCACCATAGTAGAGAGAGGGAGACTTTGCACCAAGGTAGCTTGGAAGAAAAGACATCCTTGCATTGAGACTTAGAACCCCTAGTTCTAAGGGCCCCTTGGCAAGTGGGTTAAAGTTTCATCCTCATTTCCTACCAACACTCAATAAGAGAGGACGTAAGCACTACCATTTGGATTATTGAAGTTGTTTGACTCTATTTATAGATTTTGTGTTATTTGTTTTAGTTTTAGTTTAGTTTTTATGTTTGAATATGCATGCTAATTCTCTATCTATTATGTTTATGTTTGAGCATGTTCCACTAAATTGCTTGAATCCATCTATTTTCTACTTGTGACCAATAACCTAAGAGGGAAAAACCACCTCTCTTAAGAAAGTGTGATTTTGTACATTTGTGCACCAAACACACCAACACAAGGTGTAAATCCCGTTATTGCAATTTTTCTCTAGGAAGCTCTTCGTACACGAGTTAAGCACAAGGTCATATTGGAACCGGTGAAGTAATTGTACTTGCTTCATTAGTAAAGATAGAAGATTTGAATGCATTACAAAAAATGTCTAAAGGTACTTGGGGTCACTTGTCAGTAAACCTCAGATTTCCCATGTCGAGGAGCTCTCAATGGGATTGAGCTTAGTTACTCTGCAATTGTGTGTATAGCAAACCTAGAAATGTCCCCCAGGTTAAATTGTGATAGTTGGTAAGCTTAGTGACCATAATCTTAGGGTTTTTTCCGAAGGTGACGGTGAAGGGAAGGTCCCACTGTACCTGGAATAGACGTTGACTAGACTCACTTGGAATTATTGGAGGGTATTCTTCACTCGAGATGGCATAAGTTGAGCTAATTGCACCTGATTGTTTCATTAATCAGGTTGTTAGGGTAACTGTTTCCACCCACTATGTTTCACATTGATTTCTGTGACGTTTGATTTCATCACCAACTAGTGATTTTGATGTGAAAATAAATTTTTTATGTGTGGTTTGACTCCTATATTTGCTAGCGCGTGTTCATTTGTTTGTTTAACTTTTAGAGACCTTAGGTGTGGATTGTGAATTTGGATTGTTAATATTTTTAGATTATTAATAAAATTCATTGAAGTTGAATCTAATGGCAATAGTTCCAGAATTTACCAACCAATGACCCCTCTTAACGAGAATCCTAGTCCTTTTCCTTGCTTTTGAAATGTTGGTCATCCTTATATGGATACATTGTCATTACCTGGATTTACCATAGGTTTACCAGTATGGTTATTTTAAACTCCATTGGCCTCGAATAATCAAGTTTTTCCACCTCAACCATGTGCTTCACTTCAACAAAATTCACCATCTCAACATCACCAACCTCATGTTGATACATTACCTTCTTCACACAACATGTATTCCTCCATTTATTCTTCTTTTCTTGGTAAAAGCCTTGATGCTAGTAACAAGGTGGCTAAGAAGAAGAAGAAAGGGAAGAAGAAGAAGAATAAATATAAGAAATAATTTAACCAAACAACCATGGTTGTAAGTATTGGTAATGTTGAGGGAACCTCCAACATGCATCGCAAGACCAAATACCATTGCAATATTTGTAAGGGTGACCACTTCCTTGTCAATTTTCCTGGTATTCCTAAGTTCTAGGAAGTATGGTCAGAAAAATCCTATCAACTTACTATTGATCCATCAACCAGTGTTTGTCAGGTTCCTGGGAAAAAGGGTAAATTTAGGTTTCCTTGTAGGTTATGAAAAGGAATTAATTATAGTCACATTTTCCCTCACATGGATGAATCTTCAAAATTGTTGGAAAACTTTATTGTTCACAAAAAAAAACTTCCAACTGGTAACCATAAACTTTCTCCCAACCTACCATTAGTTGACGAAGTGATTGATCTAATTCCAAGTACAATCAATCCCATTCATCCATTGGAGAGTGAAACACATATCACTCAAGTTGATGAACCATTAGTTGATCAAGTGGTCGACTTGATTTCACATTCAGTCGATCCCAATCTCCCTGTAGAGAGTGAAATTCACATCGCTCAGGTTCTTCTGGTTACTTCAGATTCTACTACACAAGGGTGCATTTTACCTATTCCCACAGAACCCCCTCCAAGTACTAAGGTCATTTCCTTTGATTGGAATAGACTGGCAGAACCTCATATTCCTTCTTCCATCCTTTTCCAAATAATTGTAAAGGATTGTGGTAAGGATGTGCGTCGCACAAATATAGATGAAGGTGATTTTGTTAGTATTTTATCCTCAACTGCTTGGAAAGATTTGGGTTCCCCTCAGCTTGTGCTTGTTACACAGAATCTGTCAGCTTTTGACATAACCATTAGTGAACCTTTAGGGATCCTTCCTAAGTTTCCTATTACCTTGGAAGGAAAAAATGTCTATATTGATCGTGTGGTAGTCCAAGGCCCCTTGGATTTGAATTTTCTCCTTGGGTGAGACTATGTATATGCAATGAAAGCTATCGTATCGAAACTCTTTCGTGTGATGTCTTTCCCTCACAATGGAAACATTGTGACTATTGACCAGATTTAGTTTGTTGATCTTGAGTCGACTACTATCAATATGACATCCTTGAATGTTCCTTATGTGGAAGTGGTATCTACCCCACCACAGGTTAATTATGTGGCAACTAGACCCATGTATTCAGTTACCGATGTAAGTGAGCCTCTCACTGTTTGCTTGAATTATTTTGACTTAGATATGGTAATTGACATGGTGACCTCTATGTGGGTATTTGAATGCAATGTTCTTATCCCTATTGACTCCCTTGACATGTGTTCCTTCCAGAGAATTTTTCTTCCATCTGATGAAGATGTCTTGGAAGCCATTGTCGAGGTGTGTCCCTTGACATGTGTTCCTTCCAGTTGGAATCCATGATCAAGATCCTCATGAGGATAGTTCCTTTTACTGTGTAAACCTCGTTAAAAAATGAAACATGTCATCATGAGGATAGTTCCTTTTACTTTTTCAACCTCGTTAAAAAATTAAACATGTCATCATGAGGATAGTTTCTTTTACTGTGTCAACCTCATTAAAAAATGAAACACATTCCCATGAGCATAGTTCCTTTTCTTGTGTTAAGCTCATTAAAATATGAAACAATGTTTCCTGAGGATAGTTCTTTTACTGTGTCAACCTTGTTAGAAAATGAAACAAATCCTCCCCTAATTGAGTTGAGTCTTTGATCTGATCTCATAAATGGATCTTCATTCCATCCCACTATTATTAACCAGTAGTCTACTTATGTGAATGAAATGAAGCTTTGGGGGCATGTGTCATTGTAGATTATGCTTTGGGGGCATTCAAACTTATCTAAGGAATTTTCTCTGTTTCAAGCTTGTGTAAAAATGAAACTACTCACAAGAATAATGATTCCTCTATTTCAAGCTTGTGTAAAAATGAAACAAACCTATCTCAAGCATAATTTTCTTGCATTTCAAGCTTGTGTAAAAATGAAACCATTATCAAGCATAGTTTTTATCTATATTCAAGCTTGTACAAAAATGAAACCTATCTTGAGTCCATTTCGGTTATTATTTTCAAGACTCATTAAACTCATGAAAATCCTGAGATTATTTTGCTATATTTCATGCTCGTAAAACACATGAAAATGTCGAGTTTTTTCTGTCTTTTCTTGCTCGTTAATTAAATTGAAATTTGATGATATGAGTATATTTTTATCACTTTTCTGGGCTCGTTAAAACTTACGAAAAAGCGAAACCTTAGAGTTCTATTTTAAGCCCTTTTCAGACTCTCTAAACATGAAAAGATCGCTACGTACTTGACTAGTCGAACTCGTAAAAGTAAATGAACAGTCATCTATTCAGTATAATTTTGCCCCTTTTCTAGACTGAACTAGACTATTTATGAAAAAGGTATATGTTGACTAAGCATGGTCAATAGAGTTCTCTCCTACACTATTTTATCCGTTTTCAGGCTTGAGGGACTAAATTCACGAAAAATAAGACTATGGAGTTTACTTATGTTTTTCTTCTAACTCGCTAAAACTGAAAAACATTGAGCTTTAATTTCTCTGGGCTTGTTAAAATCTACGTCGAAAGATTTGAATGAGTTTTCTTTTCGTGTATTTTCAAACTCTTTAAACATGAAAACGACATCTATTTACCCCTACACTGGACTCGTAAAATTTAAACAGTGCAGGACCCGTCGATCACAATGGCACTGAATCACTCCTTCCTAGGGTTCGTTAAAAATACTTTGGAGGACTCGTTTGAAGGATGAGATTATATTACAATAATATGTTATCCTCCTTAAGCTTGTGTAAAAATAAAGAGGTAATTTACAGTAATGGTGAGGGGAAATTGGGAAAGAACATTTCATTTTATGTATCTCGCACTTGAACATGACACTCCATCACATTGTTACCTTGCAAATCATAACCTTCAATCACATCGGTCATCTATGAGACAGTCCTGAATCACTTCAAATATTTTCTTCAAAACTTGACATGAGTTTTTGCGTCATAGGCCCTCTTGCGATGGATTTCTTCCTATCGACTTCAGATCATTATCTAGGAAGTTGATTTTGAAACCCTTTTTAGTACCTTGAGGCCTGCATGCCTTAATGACAAGTTTCTCGCTTTTAACGATAGGTTCTCATCATTTGTAGGAATCTACAGGGTAAGTTACTTAGATCAAACACCAAAGGTCACCACTCACAAATAGATCACAAAGAATTACACCAGTATTTGACATGGTTAAAACCCTCAGAGAGAGAAACAGTCCATGGCCTGAGCCAACGCGACCACTTCAGGAAATTTATTAATATAAAAGAAAATTTACATAAGTTTCTCTCATAAATGGTTACCGGACAAATGACCCTCCATGCTCTTCAAATAGAGATCATGGACCAATTGGGTGTTAAGCCAGATCAAGTGTCGGTAATATCGAGGAGAGAGTGAACCATCAGATCACTACATATCATGGTCGTTGGATTTTAAGATAAAAATGTACATAGTAAAGAAACACACTTTAAATAACTCTACCCTAGACCAAGTTATACTTAACTATTTCCTATGTGTCAGAATATCCTAACATCCCCCCTTAAGAACAACTTGGGACAGGATTGAAGGATTTACAAAGGTGACACAAAAGGAGACTATTTCCTATGTGTCGAAATACCCTAACATCCCCCCTTAAGAAAAACTTGGGATAGGTTTGAAGGATTTACAAAGGTGACACAATAGGAGAAGGAAGGAGGCATTAGATCCTATCCCCCTTTAATGATAACTTTCCTGAACTCCAAGCATAGATATAATTTTGGTAAAATTCGCTTCTGTGAGATCCTTTGTAAACATATCGACAACTTGATCATTGGTTGAACAATACTTCACTTCAAGGACACAGTCATGAGTGAGATTTCTGATGAAATGTATAAGAAGCTCAATGTGTTTCATACGCTGATGTTGAACTGGATCTTTTCATAGCTGAATGGCACTTTGATTATCACACCAAAGTGTAGTTGGATGTTGCTGATGAAGACCAAATTCAGACAGGATCTGATGAAGCCACATGGCTTCCTTGCTGGCTTCAATTGCACCACAATACTCTGATTCTATTGAAGAAAGAGAGATGACACTTTATTTCTTACAAGACCATGTAATAGGTCCTGAACCAAGAGTGATTACATATCTTGTAGTAGAATTTCGATCATCAGGATCACCAGCCGAATCAGAATCAGTGAAACCAATCAACAATGGAGATGCCCCTGCACTATAATGAATCCCGAACTGAACTGTACCTCAAATATATCGAAGTATTCTTTTAGCTTCTTTCCAGTGACTTTCATGAGGTTTTCGCATAAACTGATCAACAAGACCAACGAAAAAGGAAAGGTCATGATGGGTATGGGTTAGATACAAAAGTTTATCAACAAGTTGATGGATAGAATTCATTTTGGAAATAGGGGAGAAGGTTTCAGTATAGTCAATGCCTTCAAATTGTGAGGATTTAGCAATAAGACGAGCTTTATGTCTTTCCACTTTTCCATCTGTTCCAAACTTTTTTATGTAAACCCATTTGAATCTGACAAGTTGTCTTCCCTTTGGAAGAGGAAAAAGATCCCAAGTATTGTTTGCCAATAAGGAAAGATATTATTTATTCATAGTTGCATTCCAATCTGGATGACCTGAACCTTATTCAAAGGTGTTTGGATCAATATTTTCTGGAACTTGAGCCAATAAGGAAAAGGCTCTTTTGAACTAAGAACGTGTACGACGTCGATTTGCAGGGTCACCTCTAAGAGAACTTGTTGCATCGCGAGTAGATCAGACCCATATTGGAAGCTGTGGAGTTGAAGTAATATCTTCAAGAGGTGGAGGAGGATTTTCATCCTCGTTTTCATCATCTAAACTAGAAGGAATTATATCGAAAATAGAAGAGATAGAGAGAGATGGCACATATGTTGAATCAGGTTCACAAGACAAAGGTGGCACACCCACCGAACTAGGCTCGCAGGCCGATATATTTTCATCAAATTTTACATCTCTTCTAATGATTATATTTTTGGATTTTGGTTGAAGAAGTCTATATCCTTTGACATCTTCAGAATATCCCAAAAAAAATGCATTTTTCACTCTTAGGTTCTAAGGCTTTATGTTTCACATCTGGAATATGGGCCCAAGCATCACTTCCAAAAACATGAAAGTGACTTACATCTGGTTTGATTGAGCTTCAGGATTCTTCTGGAGTTATATTCCTTAAAACCTTAGTAGGAGTGTGATTTACTATGTAATTTTCAGAGTTAATTTCTTCTGCCCAAAAATTGAGACTAAGTCCTTTAGATTGAATCATACAATTAGCCATTTATTTTAAGGTGTGATTCTTCCTTTCAGCTACACCATTTTTTTGTGGAGTATATGGAAAAATATGTTGCAATTGAATGTCATTCCCAGTGAAAAAGTTGATAAATTTGTTTTTAACATCTTCTCCTCCATTTTCTGATATTAACTTAAGAATTAGATGTTCAGATTGCTTCTCAACAAAGGCCTTAAATTCCAAGAACATGTTAAAAAATTCACTCTTGAGTTTTAAGAAGTATACCCAAGTTCGTCTCAAAAAATCATCAATGAAATTTAAGAAGTACTTGCAACCAGATAAAGAAACAACAGGAAGTGGACCACATTAATCACTGTGCACAAGCTATAAAGGGGTTGAAGCATGCCAAGAGGCACGTTTGTCAAAATTATCCCGATGATGTTTTCCAAGTACACATCCGGAGAAAAGACCATCTCGGCAAGATACCATAGGAAGACTTGTCACTATATTTTATTTACATAGAGTTTGAAGAGAGTGATAGTTTAAGTGACCAAATCACTCATGCCAAAGTTTGCTCACTTCATCATTATGAGCAAAAAAAACTGATGGAAGACATGATGACCCAAAGTTGTCAAACTTATACAACCTTGTGGAATCATCAGCAATGCCAGTAGCTAAAATATGTTTAGGATCTTTGAGGTCCTTGATTACAACATCATGAGGTGAGAATTCTACTGTTTTCCCTTTGTTAAAAAGTGTAACTAGGTCGGTCTTTATGTTGACTATGTAATTATGTAATTATGTAAAAGAAGAAGTCAAATTAATATATATTTTTGTTGTATGTGCTTCATGGGTTCCATGAGCACGATTTATTAAGTAGATGGACTTCTTCTTTATGTCAATTAGGTTTAAGTTAAGTATAAGATCTAGTCTTTGTCATATGCTCCAAGACCTTGTATATCAAGCTCCATGATATAGTAAAGTGAACCTTCAAACGATGTTGAAGTAATGCCTCACGAAATGCTGAAGAAATAACAAAGTCAAGTCAAATTACCTGTTGTATAATAGTCGGCCTAAAGTTTGGGAATGGATCACGATATATATAAAGGAAGACTACCGATCATTTGGACAACAACCATTGCAGACAAGTCAGAATTTTGTGGAATGTTTGTAAAAGGAAATAAGCAGAACTATGATAGTAACAATTGTGGATTCCTCTTAGATATATGCAGACAATTCTGAGGTAAGTTTGCAAATGATTTTGTAAAAGGAATTGCAGATATACTGAGACAGGAATTGTGTATATACTGATACAGGAATTGCGGATATACTAAGAGAGGAATTGTGGATATACTGAGATAGTAATTGCATATATACTAAGATAGGAATTACAGATATACTGAGACAAGAATTGCATATATACTGAGATAGGAATTGTGGATATACTGAGACAGGAATTGAAGATATACTGAGAAAATAATTGCAGATATACTAAGACAGGAATAAGTGCAGATATATATACATGAACATTCAGTGGACATTTACCTGGAGATAGTGCAGACATATACCAGAATATAGTGCGGACATTTTGGGAAGCATAAGTGCTATTAAGGAACAGTAAAAGGTGCTGGTAAATTTCATGAATATTTGTGGATCAAATCTCAAAAAAATTTGTAGATGTAAAGGGAGTCAAGAAGTGCGGACAGATCAGTGAAATAGGGCAGCATCTGAGAGTGAACAGTGTAGGAAGGAAGATTGCGGATAGTCAAGGACATTCAACAAATAATCGAGGATAGATTGCAAGGGCTATGATAACAAGCTGAAGATCAAGGTCTTGGAAGCACATCTAGTTTAATGGTCTAAGTCTGGGTCATGGTACTTGTCATTTGAAGATCTATAAGAAGAATTATTTGTGGTTTTTCCTCTCCAAGAGGAAGAGGTTTTTCCCTGGCTCTAGGAGCCTAGCCTTTGTGTCTTGTGAATTTTGATAATTGACTTGATGAAAGATTAAATAAGATAAGACATAACTAACACAAGTAAGTTCACAAGTAATTATCAAGAAGAGAATTTGTATTAATCTCTAGACCTCCAAATTCTCAACATGGTATCATAGCTAAGGTGTTGAACATAAGGGCTTCTTGTCAGCAAATACACTCAAAGAAGAAAGATCGAAGTTTGGGTTGGAAAGACAAATCAGTTTGCAAGGAAGAATATCTAACTACTTCAAGTGAGATCTCCTACCTCATTCAAAATATCAAACTCATTCAAGAAAATAATCTTTGCCGTCAAAGATTTGCACTCAAGACATTATTTGAAGAGAATCTCAACTTCTGAAGATAGTCTTTATAATCAAGGGTTCAAGTACAACAACATTGAAGAAAAGAAACCCTTGACTTAATTTTAAATCATCATCAAGGAAGTTGCAAGAAAATCCACTCAAGTAAGTATTCATGACCCTATCTATCAATATGCCTTACTGTAAAGAAAGCAACAAGTTGGTTGGGTCATCAAACTTTAGTGCATGGAAGAAGAGAAAAAACTTGAATTTAATTGAAGATGAAGTAATGGACTATATCGAAGGATCTATTGTTCAAACCCAAAAAGAAGATGATCCAGCCCATGCCAAGTACATTAAGGGAGAAATTAGAGCCCAAAGGATTCTCATAGAATCCATTAAAGACTCTCTCATTCCCTATGTATCAAAACTAAATACTGCAAAACAAATATACGAGAAATTAGTGGAGCTATTCTCTGTAAGTACTGCAGGAGAAGCAATCTCTCTGAGACAAGAACCATACAAAATGAAATTATCAAGGGAAGAAGGAATCACTCCATACTTTATGAGGATTTCTGAAATAAGATATGAACCGCAAGAACTAGGAGAAGTGATGTATGACACTAAGATGACTATAGTGGTGCTGAGTTCTCTACCATAGGAATGGGGAAACTTCACTTATAGTCTATATGGGAAGAAATAAGCCACTCCATTCCATGATTTATGGTCTCTATGTAAAATAAAGGAAACAAGACTAAAGGCCAAAGTTGATACAAGACCAAGTGAAGAGAATCATGCCTTTGCAGCCTCACACGGGAATAAAGGTGGATTCAGAAAGTTTGGCACTCGGAGTATGGAAAAAGTACGATTATTTAGATGTAATGAACTTGGGCATTATAAAAGAGATTTTCCTAAACCTGTAAAGGATAAGAGGAAAAAGGAAGAAGCCCATGTCACTAATGAAAGAGGAGAACCTGATGCTAAAATATCCAAGGAGGAAGAAAGAGATCTCTATTATGATTGAGATCATCTTTCTCTTTAAGTGATCTCTGATTTATTGTAAAATTGTATAACAGAAAGCAATGTACATTAAGAAGCATCTCAATAGAAGCATGAAAGAAGATCTCTGTGAAATAACTTCTGGAAAATCTCTCTACTAAATTAAAGTAGTCATCAGATCGAGGGACATCATGGTGACATAATTCTAGGATGTGATAAAATAGTGATGAAGTAGGCTAAAGGAATGAAGCTCTTCATTCTAGAGAAATTTCTATAGGATGAATTAGGGAAATAGTTATAATGTATGCAGACATATATGCTTGATATTGGATGATGTGAATTCATGTCATATGATTATAGGTAATATAATTCCATATTTAGAAGTATGATCTATGAAGAAGGATCTCTCAGTGCACTGACAGATGAAATCAACATAAGATGTCCTCATAGAATATGAGGTGGTTGTACATAAACAAGAAATTTAAAAAAAATTGTAATGTCCTGGGAATGAATAATGTGCAGAGAGGAAGAGATCATGAAATGCAACTATGCCAAGAGGCAGTTATCATCCAAAGGCCAAGAATATGTGACTAGGAGATCTCCTGGGAAGATATGTAGACTTTGACAGAAGTCTGGTAAAGAAGAAGACCCTTGGAAAAACATATCATTAGGAGACACTTCAATCTGTATGAAGGATGGTGATGCCTACATGAAGATTTCATGGTGAAATATCATCACTAAGGTAATTTTTATTCTAAAAGTTCATATGAATATTTTTATCAGGATAAATTTGTGCAGGGTTGCTAATCATAAGAAAGGATGTATGATCCTTGGAGATGATTCGAACGAAAGAAGCATGGCATAAAAGTGGACCGGATAAGGAAGTACGATGAATCACTTTCTGATAGCTTACATGACTCGGGATAGAATTGATGGATGATATTTTCCATGTTAAGCTAAAAGTTGAAGATTCCTCAATATCGAAATCCATGACATCGAGGACAGGAATTCTTCGTGAGAAGATGGGTGTCTCACTATTGCTACTGGAGGTCCCTGGTTAAGAGGGAGCCTGATGTTAAGTTTCTTACTTGGAAGAAACTTGGTAATTCCTAAGAATAAGCTTAGGTACATTCCTTGTATAGGAATGAGTACATTCCCTTGTGGAATAAGTCCTCCTTGGTTGAGAGGGAGAGATAGACACATCATTCTGGTATTCACTTGGGAAGACAGAATGGAGGATTGGGTAATCATCTGGCATTTGATACTCTTTTAGAATGTATTAGGGCATTCAAGATAAGAGTAGTTGGGGACCGATATTATTTGAGGGCTAGCTACCCAAGACAAGAATAGTCCAAGAAGGTCATAATGTGGGAACACTCGAGTGGAGTATGTACCTTGGAGAGACAATGACGATGGTGTCTATAAGTCATGTGTCTTGCCAGCATTGTAGCCCATTGTATCGTTAAGAGATGGGGCTGTTAGTCAAGGCCTTGCACTAGGACAATGTTGGTTGATATGATGCTATACAAATGTGATTACCAATCCAATTCTTCTTATGAGATTCTTCAGTTTGAAAGTGATCATGTACCTATATGAATACCTCCCTAGTTAAGAGGGAGTGTTGAAAAGTGTAACTAGTTCGATCTTCATGTTGACCATGTAATTATGTAATTATGTTAAATAAGAAGTCAAATTAATATATATTTTTGTTGTATGTGCTTCATGGGTTTCATTAGCATGATTTATTAAGTAGAAGGACTTCTTCCTTATGTCCATTAGGTTTAAGTTAAGTATAAGATCTAGTATTTTTCATATTTTCCAAGACCTTGTATATCAAGCTCCATGATATAGTAAAGTCAACCTTCAAACGTTGCTTAAGTAATGCCTCACGAAATGCTGAAGAAATAATAAAGTAAAGTCGGCTTACCTGCTATATAATAGTCGGCCTAATGCATTTTCCAAATGGTCGGCCTAAAGGTTGAGAACAAATCACTATGTATATATATATAAAGGAAGATTAAGGATCATTTGGACAACAACCATTGCAGACAAGTCTGAGAAATTTGCAGAATGTTTGTAAAAGGAAATAAGCATAAATATGACAACAACAATTGTGGATTCCTTTGAGATAAATGCAGACAAGTTTGAGCTAAGTCTGTGAATGGTTTTGTAAAATGAATTGTGGATATACTGAGACAGGAATTGCGAATATCCTGAGATAGGAATTGCGGATATACTGACACAAGAATTGCGGATATAATGAGATAGGAATTTCGGATATACTAACACAAGAACTGTGTATATACTGAGACAAGAATTGCGGATATACTAAGACAGGAACTGAAGATATACTAATACAGGAATTGCGGATAAACTAAGACTGGAATTGCGGATATACTGAGACAAGAAAACGTGCGGATATATATACATGAAAATTCAGTGGAAATTTACCTAGAGATAGTGCAGACATATACCAGAATACAGTGCAGACATTTTGGGAAGCATAAGTGTTTTTAAAGAACAATAAAAGGTGCTAGTCAATTTCATGAAGATTTGTGGATCAAATCTTAGGAATAATTGCAGATGTAAAGGGAGTCAAGAAGTGCGAACAGATCAGTGAAATAGGGCAGCATCTAAGTGTGAACAAGTGCAGGAAGGAATATTGTGGATATTCAAGGACAATCATCAGATAATTAAGGATAGTTTGCAAGGGCTGTGATAACAAGGTGAAGATCAAGCTCTTGGAAGCACATCTAGGTTAAGGGTCTAATTCTGGGTCATGGTACTTGTCATTTGAAGATCTATAAGAAGAATTATTTGAGGGTTTTCCTCTCCAAGAGGAAGAGGTTTTTCCCTATCTCTAGGAGCCTAAATTTTGTGTCTTGTGCATTTTGATAATTGACTTGATGAAAGATTAACTAAGGGAAGACATGACTAACACAAGTAAGTTCATAAGTAATTATCAAGAAGAGAATTTGAATTAATCTCTAGACCTCCAAATTCTCAACACCTTTCACCCGAATGAGTTATCTGATAAACAAATAGAAGGTTGCAGGACAAGGTAGGAACACATAATACATCATTAAAATGATCATTATCTAGATGAATGGTTCCAGATCCTACAACACTAAGAGATCTATCATCACCAACATAAATATTTTTGGTGTTACAATCATTTAAAGAAGAAAACATGGTTTTATTTTTGTCCATGTGGTAAGAAGCTCCAGAATCAATGAGCCACTCATGAGAATGAGAAGAAGAAGATACATTTAATGCATAACCAGATCTTGATGCTTAACAACCACAAGCAGAAAGTGTCATTCTTGAAGATGAAGTTGAAAAGTTCTCCAAATTGATGTGGTGCTTCTTCATTGCTTCTTCCAAGGCTTCCATCTTCTTAAAACATTTGGACTCTACATGGCCATCACGATTACAAAAGTTGCAATGTCTATCTGTTTTATTCCCTTTGTTTTTATTTTCCTTATAAGTTTGGTGAGTTTATTTTTCAGTTTACAGCTGAAATTGCTTAAGACCCTTGTTTGGTTTAGGACCATTATTTTTAGGATACTACTTCTTGGGATTCTTTTGATATGGTTGTTTTTGGGCTGCTAAGGCTTTCTTAGAAGAGTTTCCAATATTGAAAATACCAAGGTATAAGAGTTTTTCTCGTTCTCTTATCAAATAATCGCAAAAGGAATCAAAAGAGGGGGACTTGTAGGTTGTTTCTTGAGAAATGAGGGCTTCTCCAGTGGAATGGAAGGTGGAAACAAATACAGAGTATGTAGGTCCAATCTTAGCAAGAATGGAATAGATAGGGCTACCATATTTCTTTTTCACCTTACAACCTTCTAAAAGAAGTCTAAGGGTCTTGAATTTGGACAAAAAATCTTCAATAGAGAAGAAATTATTGGGGTCCGAAGTAAGAAACTCATTTTCAAGCTAGTGGGCCCTAATTTCATTTTGAATTACAAAAACATTATTTATCTTTTTCATAGATGCATCAGGGGTATCAATTTCTTGGATATGAAATCGAAGATCTTGAGCAATGGACATTCTTATCAACCCTCGTGCTTGATTTTTTTTTTTTTTTCCCATTTAGTGGCTTTATCTCCATCGATAGGTTTAGTTTCTTATCCTGAGGCTATTCTATAAATCCCTTTACTTCGAAGTAAGTCTATCATGTAGGATAGCCATTGTAAATAATTGGTGTCGTTAAGAATAACCGGGCATGCAATTTCCATTTAAGAAAAAAAATGAAGCTGAAAAGGCTGAAACTAACTGCTCCAATAGAAATATCTTGAAAAATTAGGCTGGTTGAAAAAAACAGCTTGGAAAACGGCTTCCAGATGAAGAAGTTATGCCTTTTTGAAAAAAATGTGTTGTAGATGACAAATAATTACATGAAAGGTTGAAAGTTGATGATGAAGTTCTACTTTTAAAAAAGTCTCCCCATTTTCAAACTTAATACAATAAGATCATTTAAAAAAAAAACTACTTTTTGTGACCCACTTTTATAAATAAGTGAGATTCACTTTTAAAATGTTACTTTTACATGTGCTTTTGAAATAAAACCCTCTTTTTTTAAAACCGACAACTTGCCAAAGGGTTTTATAAGAAAAAGTAACTTGACAAATTTTTTGTTACAAAAAAAAGCTTGAGAGAGAGACTTGAACCCAAGACCTCTATTCTCATAAACTAAATTTACATCAAGTGAGCTAGTAAAATGATTTTCTAATTGTTTGAAAGGAGGAAGGTTTTTTTTTTTAGCTCTTCGATGTGTGTGTTTTTTCCTACAAAAAAAACACAAAAATATGTGCACAAAAAAATGAAATGCAACCCTTACGACAGAATGTTAGTTTTTTGGTTAGCCTTACCGGAAACTATCATTTTTTCCATTATTTCTGATTTTCTGAGATTGCACAAAGACGCAGGGAAAGAGCATACGTAGCAAAAAAAAAATCCCATCTTCCTGTTTCTGATTTGCCGAGATCGCACACAACCAGAGCAAAGAGCATACACAGAAAAGAGGGTATAGTTCTGAAAAATAAAAAAAAAACTATAACCCAAAATAAATAGAGGGAACCGAAATAAACATAATGATTAATAAATATAACTGCAAAAAAAGATACTTTATACCTCCAAATCTAAAATGACATAACTCGGGCAACTGGAAGCCTTTTCGCATGAAATGAAAGGGGTTCCCCACTGTAACAGATGCTCCATACATAACAGAGCAGTTCTCCTTGCCCGAAAGTGGTCATAAATAGTATATATGGAAAACGTCAGTCACATGCAGTCAAACTAGCTTCGGATTTGGATCAACAATGGATGCGGCCCTCAAAATGGCTCTGATACCATGTAGGAATTTACAAGGTAAGTTCCTTAGATCAAACACCAAAGGTCACCGCTCACAATCATATCACAAATCAGTACACCAATATTTGACGTGGTTAAAACCCTCGGAGAGGGAAACAGTCCATGACCTGAGCCAACACGGCCACTTCAGGCGATTTATTAATATAAAAAGAAAATTTACGTAAGTTTCTCTCATAAATGGTTACTGGAAAAATGACCCTTCATGCTCTTTAAATAGAGATCATGGACCAATCGGGTGTTAAGCCACGAATCAAGTGTCGGTAATACCGAGGAGAGAGTGAACCATCAGATCACTACATATCGTGACCATCAGATTATAAGTTACAAATGCACATAGTAAAGAAACACACTTTACCTAACTCTACACTAGACCAAGTTATACTTAACTATTTCCTATGTGTCAGAATATCCTAACATCATTGGCCTTCAATCGAATGATTCTATGAGTGTTTGAATTCAAAACATTTAATCACACTTCATAGATTGTAATGTAGTACCTTGAGAGCCATTATCATTATTGGTGGTTTCTCTCGCACTTGTTAACAATTCACATCATTGACCGGTAATCAAGTCGTTTCTACCATGTTTGACTTCGATAAATTCACTCACGTGGTTAGAATCATACAACAAATTGAGAGATGGAGATTAAGACCCTCGATCTAGTTTCATCCATCCAAGCTGCGTGGAATTATTAAATATTCATTATTGTAAATATATATCCATTGATGGTTGCATCCATACTATGTCTATTGTTGACGTGGATCTTTGTGTATTTCCCTACTAGTTCATCGAGTTATGTTTAATTTGAGTATGGGAATGCCTACCTCAGTGATGTTTATATGAAAGCATGATATGGTAATCCTTGATTATTTGTTTCAGGTCCTCAACTGATTGGTCTCTAATTTGAACATTTGACATGATAAAGTGCTTCAGTCATCAAAGATATTTTCTGGATTTGCACTTTAGGGGGAAATCTGTTACACTAAAATTTGTCACCGTGATTGTCAATTTAGATATCTTTCCATCCGATGGAGTGTCTCAAGTGAATCCCTATGAAGCTTGAAGTAAAATAATACCAGGGACAAAATGAATTTTGGTTTTCACTGCTTAAAACCCCTTTTTGATCATTTGCGCAGTTTTCCTTAACAAAACCTACGCATGTACAATTTCTTCCATTGTAAACTGTGCAGATATGCACATTTTCTTCCATTATAAACTGAACAGATATGTTCACGCAGGTAAAAAAAAAAGTGAGTTCTAGAAGCTTTGGTTGAGAAATATTATCCAAATTAGAAACCTCGAACCACTAAATACCTGCGCCTCATCCCTTGGTACATGGAACTAACCTCCTCTTCTTAGGGATAATAACCCTTGAGAAGAGGAACTAGAAACCTCCTCATCCTTCCTATAAATTGAGCATAGGACTAAAGGAATGGGAGACAGAGACTTGGATTTGTAAACTAATTTTGTTGGTTTGGGTCTAAAGAGATTTTCATCAAGGGAAGGAAAGGAGACCATTAGAAGAGGCTTGTGAAATCAAGGCAACCATATTGTAAGCTTATTTCCCCTTTCGATTTAATACAAAGTCAATTGTTCTTTCCTGATTGCATATGTTTTTGACGTTATTTGTGGGATTCCTTGATCACTCACATGGTTTATAACTGATTATTGATTCATTTATATGTAGTATGCTATATTAAGGATTTCATTTAAATTTTCTTGCATATGCGAGATGATTTGATCCATTTGAATGTTCTTGTCTATGCAGATCTCTTTTGGAGTGTCATGTAGAAGTTGTGGAAAGTATTCGGAAAGAATCTAAGGCATTGAAGGAAAGTTGGTTGTAGAAAGTGTTGAGAGGACTTCTACAAGCACTCCGTTAATAGGTAAGTGGTCCTTCGCATACTACATGTTTCATGTTTTGGTTATAGGCTATGGAAAGAACTATTGTTTTGTCTATTTGTTTCTAGTTTTCTTTTAGGATTCTAGGGAGATTGCTTATGTTCGTGGAAGGGATTTATCTATAGAACATCCATCCAGAAATATCCTTGATGTAAAAAAAAAAATGGAGGTAGACTCTTTAGTCCAATCCCATGCAGGCACTACTAATGAGGCACTCAGAGCTCACCCCACAATCACATAATTTGTTACTATGTCCATGTTATCTATACTCCTAGCACCAAGAAAATCAACGAAAATTGGTCAGTTGATCAGCTCTGAGAACACAAAAATTGAAGCCATAAGCACATTTCCCTTAACCGTCAACCCCATCTCCTCGCCACCACTACAGTATGTTCCATAGAATTTCATCCCTCACACCGGTGAGCCCTCGTAGCGAGAAACCTCACCCCAAGGGAATTGTGAGAAATCATTTTACAGTGACCAACCATTGCATATTCGGTTCCAAAGCCACTACTATGACTGTGGATGACCTCTAGAGTTGGTCATCCTCTCAATTGTTTAATTTCATTCAACTGGTTGCATGCCAAGCGGAGGCATTACACAACACGATGACAATTGAACATGAGCAGAAACAGTATCAGATTCTTTCCATTGCAACAGAACAAGATCACATTCTTCAGGAGAAGCATTGTCTACAGAAACAAATTGACGAAATAACTGTAAAATTCCAGGATCTCTGGCCATCGGTTTCCGAGATAGTCACAGATGCGCTTGAATAATTTTTAGCCTGCACTTTATTGGAATTTTTTGATCACATCAAAGCAGCCCACACCAACCTTTTATCAACTAATAGAGAGATCAAACAACCCATTGTCACTTATCAAAGGGAAATCCAGACCCAGCCTCCCAATATTCCAATGAGATCGAGCAAAGAATCACTGAAGTGTCTTGTCTAAACGCCTCTACCATACAAACTATGGGAGAAACTATAGGAGTTTTAGCACAAGTTCGAGACTGGTCATGCTGCCTGGAAAAAAAAACCAGTTTTCCCCTTGCGCCAACAGACCGATCGGTTCTTCAACCAAGCCAGGGCAACCAAAGACCACAACGAAAAATAGGAGCTCCTAGCACATGCAGATGCCTTTGAAATTCATATTCAACAAATCGAGGACAAATCAAACAAAACTAAGAGTCTTCTCTAGGATGTCAAGTCACCCACAAAAAGACACTTTTATAAGTTACAACAGATAAGCGAGGAGGAAAAAAATCAATGGAATACCCTCCTACTGACACGCCTTGCCCAACCAACAACCAAACTAGAAGCATAGTTCAACGATCAAGCAAGAACCATCACAAGTTCATGGCAGGAAACACTTAATGAATAAAAAAATTTTAAGGACACAACCATTGAGTCTATTCCAGAGTTAGGTCCTTTGTTTGAAGGAATAGGGCAAGAAGGAGAAGCATTGGTAGGGGAATCGCAACAACTGGAAGCACTAGCAACACGAACAAATTATTTACTCGAGGATGAGTCAATGGACTATGGTCGGGGCCTGTTGGGTCCTTCATTTTCAAAATAGAGTTTTGCCAAGTTTTGAAAATTGACCAAATTTTGACCAAAGTTGACTGGTGGGAAGTCGCATAGAAGGCATCCGAGGAAGGAAAATGACTCTGTGGAAGTCTAGCAGTCATGGGTGATTGGCCAAGGAAATCAGGGTACATGCAGTCGCAATCGAGCTGGAATGTTCACTGATAACCGAGGAAGCATAAGAAATCGAGTGATAGAGGAAATAAAAAAGGAAAAGACAGAGAAACTGAGGGAGAAGTAGAAATCCAAGCGAGAAAAGTGTTTAAAAAAAGCTGAAGGAAAATACAGAAGGGAGAAAGAGAGAAGTACACCAAAATTATATCTGCGGAGCCTATTGATCCTACACTAATTTTTACTATCTTGTTCAAGTATAGTCTTCTATTACTAGTCTTTGTTTTGTCTATGGGGCCTTTGAGCCAAATGTATTGATGTAGTGTTTCCAAACTAATGAAAGAGGAAGTTGCAAGGATACATGAAAGTATTCTTGGGTGACTTTATACACCCTTTTTTTTTTAAATGTTATGATTGCATAAGCATGGTACATGTTCCTTTCGAATGCTTAAATTTTTATGATTGTATCTTTTCCATCTTGGTTGTGGGTCCAATGAGTATTAATAGTAATTTCTCCTTACTCTTGGTTCCAACCACTTAACTAATTAAGTTCACGGCACGCCTCAGGTGAGACTCCTTACTCTTTCTAAGTAAGGTGAAAATTGTTATCACATATAATTTTTTGTTAAAAATTATTTATATGGGAAAAAAGAAATTTGGTGTTTAAGGTTGCAGTTTCTCTCAGAAATTTATATAGGATTATTATTATGATGGTTTGAAAATATCCAATTATCTCCCACCTCCATGTTATATGTTCATTTCATGGTCAATTAAAATTATGTTTTGTCCCTATACAACATAGTAATTTCAAACATGGTTTACAAACAACCGAGAATGAATTTTCAAAAAATAAAAAACTTTTTTGTTGATAACATCCTCATATACAAAAATATCTCTTATTTTTCTAAAATATTTTATGGTTTGGGATATTCAGATGAATATTTGCAGACATATTTTCTTGAATTTTCTAATTTTTAGCCAGTGTTTTCAAAAACGGTTCCCGCATAGGTGGAAATTAATTTTAAAAAAATAAAAGACATTTTGTTTCTAACATCCTTATTTACAAAAACCTCTCTCCATTTTTACACAGACATTATGGTTTTGGAAATTTGAAAGAATATTTGAAGGCACATTTTCCATAAATGTTTTGTTTAGTCATCTTTTTGTCGAACATATTGTGGCCAATCATATATGCATCTTGATAAACGGGAGGAGGTTTGTGTTCCTAAGATGCCAAACTACAATAACTTAATTCTGATTTTACACAGGTATTTAATAATGAGAAATAAATTCACATCTTCACAACCTGTTTTTCTGATTATGCAAAGTCTTGTTTTAGACATATTTTTACAGAGAATATTGTGAACACCTGGAGAATAATTTTTGGAAACTGAGAGACATTTATCTCACAAACATCTTCATATACAATAACCTATTTCATTTTTTAAACAACTATATCAGATTGAGATATTCAAAGGGATAATGGAACCCTATTTTTCAGAATTTTGGGAGGAAAAAACTCAAAGATAGTTCGTGTCTTGGAGGCCACCTCATCAAATGATAGTTGCTATCAAATTTGAATTGCTCTTCTTTGTCACTAGAAATCCACAAAGATAGTTCCAAATATATTCATTAGTTTTTAAAGTCCTATATTTCAGTTCTATTTGTGTAACATAGTTTTAAGATATTTGGTGAAGAATTTGTATAAATACTTCATCATTTGAGATGTTGGGATTTGTAATGAGAAAGGCTACCATTCATTGTAAATCTCTTCACTGAGTTCAAGTGACCTTTTGTAGTAATACAGGACAAGTTTTTTCAGGATTCATGTGCCAGATCTATGTGGTGAAGTGCTTCTCATTGTTTATGTTTTTTTCTTTGTTTTCATGCTTATGTGTTCTTAAATCTGAATTACTTTACAGAAACAGTGATGAAAAGAATTTTTTGAAACATACACTCTGATTCTGGTTGTGGGTAATTTAAATTTTTTCCTATGATATCAAGTCAAAGAATTATTAACTGCTCTTTAGCTTCAATTGAATCTATTTCTTTTATTCTATTACATTTTATTTAAATCCAAAGGATCCAGTAGTATGTCTACCTTGCCCTGTTGCACTTAAGCTTGATTATTTCTATAGTTGATCATCTTAAGCTCTTCTGACTCCATTTCCCAATGGCCTTCTCTTGTTGTTCCAAATAAACCAATTCAAACACCAAACTCTAAGCCCATTAACTAGCTTAAAATCCCAACAAACAAAACTAAATCTCACAGAGAGATCCCTCTCAAATTTTAGGAGGGCTAGATCCTAAACTCCAAAGTGGTTTTGATGTTACCTCCATGGTTTTTTCTTCAACTTTGAAATCACGGAGTGATAACAAAAATGTCGATGCTACGCTAGACTATGACCCAGACCTTGTTGACCCATGTGCCTAAACCCAGGGTCTCAACTTGTTCATCATTTTTCTGCCAATAATTGGAATGCTAAAATCACCTCAAGATTTTGGAAAGCATTCATTAGAGGAAATTTCAGCCTAAAAGGGCCTCCTAAGGAAAAATAATAAAATAAGAGATCAATTTTGGAGGGAAAATTAAAAAATATATATTTTTTTTAAATGTACTTTTGGCTTATGTTCTTATATGTTTACTCAAATTTCAATTGTAGACACTCTTTAGATGCGGAATTAAATTCCATATCCAACGAGTACCTATTATGCATACTTATGATAAGATTCACATTGATAAAAATTGAAGATACATATAACACGATTTTTTAATGTATCTTCAATTTTTATCAATGTGAGTTTTCTCAAATGTATGCATAATGGATACTCGTTGGATGTGGAATTTAATTCTACATCGAATGAGTGTCTACACTTGAAATTTGAGTAAACCTATACGAAGATAAGCCAAAAATATAATTTAAAAAAAATAAAAATAAATAAATAAAAATAAAAATAAAAATAAATAAATAAATAAAAAATTATTTTGTCCTCCAAAATATTACATGTACCTATTTTTAAATTTAAAGGATTTTTATTGGTTTACATATTTTGTACATGAAAATTTTGTTAGATGATCCAAAAATAAAATATTATCATAGGTTATAAAGTTCGAATAAAATAATTATTAATTTAAGATATTAAATTAATAATTATTACTCTAGAATATTTAATTATTTAATGGAGACATTTAGAATTAGCATATTTTTGTAACAAGATATGACTCTCCAAATGTGTCGTATCTTAGGCTTTTTGTTAGCTAGTTATTTTGAATAGTATTTAATGTAAGTGGACACTTGTTATTTAATAAGTGATCCATAATTAGAGGTAGTTAGGACATTGAGCTTATAAATAGCTCATTGCAAGAGTGTTTTGTTGTTGGGGTGTAAACTCTTTCATAATTCCAAATGTAATTGTTTTTTTTTATTAATAAGATTACGTGTCTGAGGACACTTCAGCCATTATTGAGGTATCAAAGGTTCAATAATGCTGCAGTGGATGTGAGGAGGAGATTCCAGCTCTACAAGTTATTGGAAAACTCCATTGAATTGATCAGCAAATGATTGGTATGGAATTTGTCAAGTTTTTTTGTTTAAAAAGAACATAAATTTTATTATTGATTTTAGATTTGTAAATTCTAAAATTATCTTTATTATCAAGAAAAAATGCAAAATCTCAGCATCCTTCTATTTTGTGAGATCATTGAAAACTCTAGCATTTTGCTTTAGAGACTCAAAATATTCTGCCAAATGCATAACTTCCTACACTACAATCTACAAAACATGTGAAAAGCCTGTAGCCGTGCGCAAATGGGAGCTTGAGAGGGGCCGTCCGATCATATTTTTCTTATTGTTCTCGTGTACTGCTAATAGCACAATATTAATCTTGCAGAGAAGAGAAGCCATGTTTGAGTCCGTTAATACAAACGGTAACTTTCCCTGAGTAAGAAGACAATAGAGCTGCCCAATTTAAAACTTATCATTCTCACGTAGAACCTGGGAGATGTTTCAACCAATATATAAACCACAATAGAATTAGAGCAAACGATCTCCTTCTCTTTAGTCATCTCCATTTCAATTAGCTGAGGATTCTTGCTGGACGATAAGCCCATAAAATTGCTGCACTGCCTCATTCTCCCTAGCCTACCACCACCACCCGTTTGGATTCTTCCATCGTTATAACTTACTAAATGAAAATATCATATCAGTAGGAATTTCAAAGGTGGCTTTATATCATTAATGTACAGTCCAATTGGGATTTGAAAACCCCTTTCAATATCCAGCCTGGGAGAACAACATAGCGCGTATGGATTGGGCCTCAAAAACCCACTTTTGCCAGGGCATGTCTCTGAAGCGGTTTTCCAAAAATCCAGGGTAAACTTCCCTCACACTGATGTTACAACCAGTACAGCCAGTCAAGCCCACCAGCGTGAGAGCCAGCCAGCATCAACCAGTCAAGAACTAGCCTGAAGGTGAATCTGAAAAGTCTTTGCTAGAGAGATAAGGAATATTTTTTAATTTTGTAAATTTTTAGAGAGATAAGGCATATTTTATTTTGGAGAGATAAAGTATATATTTTTTATGTAATGTTTTTATTGGAGCAATAAGGATTTTGTAATATTTGTGGAGTAATAAGGTTATTTGTAATTTTTTGGAGTAATAAGGAGATTTTTCTTTGTAATTTTTTTCTGGAGAGATAAGTGTGACTCAAAGTATTTGTTTTACTTTGAGGGGGGGTATAATTTTTTCTTCAAGAAGAAATTTGTAACGGCATTGTCAAATTTTGCAAATATTTCATTGTAAAACATTCAACGAGAAATTGACTAGAGCCAAGTGCAAAACTCAATAATTTTTTTTCCTTTTTTCAACGACTATACAAGGGTCAAGGCCAAGCCCCGATAGCTCATTTTTGCGTGGTGTGTGTCATTTTTTGCGTGGCATGTTTCATGTGATGAGTTGCTCAATTTTTTGTGCTTGATTCTTTTGGTGCACTACTTCAACACTCCAATGTCGAAGTTAATTAATCTGTTCTCTGAATTTGATAAGCTAGAAGGAGTGAAATCTTACAAGACATGGCAACGTCTCATTGAAAGCACTCTTATTTTTAATGAACGATGGCATGATATTTGTGATGGCAACATTAAGCCAAATAAACCAACAGATCCAGCTTCACTTGCAAAATGGGAAATAAAAAATGCCAAGGCATTAGCTGTTATGAAAGCTTCAGTAAGTAATGAAATGTACATACACATTGAGAATTCCTCAGATGCATGGACTTCTCTACATACATTCAAAGATCTCTTTGATACATAACCTGAATCAAAGAAATTTGATCTTCAACTAAAATTTATTCAACAAAAATTAACTGAAGGTGGAGATGTCCTTGAGTACATTTCACGACTTAAAAACATCAAGCAAGAAATCATAAATGTTGGTTTTCAACCTACTGATGAAAGTTTCTTAACTACGATTTTAATTGCTGGATTGCCATCATCATATACTCATTTTTTGGAAACTTTGCAAGTCACTGGAAAGTTAGAGAAGATCAAATTTGATGAAATGAGTGACATGTTAGCACAACATGATAAAAATTTCGGGAAGAAGAAGCAGATTGGGGAAGATGTCTTCTTCACCGAAGCCAGTTCAAGCAAATCCTCAGCTGCCAGTTCCAGGAATAGAGGAAGAGGTAATTTCAATCAAAATCAAGTAGCCCAAGGTTGTGGTCACAATCAAAACAGAGGCTCCAATTCAGGAAAAAACATTTTTCAAGGCAGAGGAAACAATCAAAACAGTGGATATCATCAAGGCACAGGACAGAGTCCAGGGAGAGGAAAAACTCAAAACATAGGCCAAAGCATAGGCTGAGGACAGTCTCAGGGAAGAGGCACCGATTTGAGTCAAATTTTTTACAGGCGATGTAATAGAGTTGGTCATTATGCAGCATATTGTAGAACTTCTATTGAGAGAATTTCTAAGTTTCATGCAAACTCAGCACAGTTTTAAAATGATGAAGATGATACTGATAGTTCTGAATATGTCTTCACCAACATAGAAGCAACAACTTTACAGGTTTCAAGCTTTCTCTGAAGTGATTATGAAGATGCATGGATTCTTGATACAAGCGCAACTCAGCACATGACATTTCGACGTGACTTCTTCTGGAGTTTCAAAGAATGTCATCTGAATTCAATCTATCTTGCTGACAAAACCAAACATACTCCTCCAGGCAAATGTGTAGTTAAAGTTTTTTTACCAGGCATTGGAGAAAGAATGATTTCAAATGTCTGGTATGTCCCAACATTCAAACAAAATTTGTTATCTCTAGTCACGATTCGACAAGCAGCACATACAATGATTATGGAAGATGGCTAAGTTAAAATCAACTCAGTCAAACAGAACATGAAAACAGTACTCACAGGTTATGAAGATGGAAAACTGTTAAGAATGAAAGGGACAGTTATTCCAAGACAGTCTGACTTTGCAGGCGCAACAATTACAGATATTTCACCAATCATATTATGGCATGTCAGATATGTCCATCTCAACTTTGACAGTCTCTCTCAGTTGCAAAAATCGGGAATGGTTAAAGGGATTCCAACCTTCAGAAGGGAAAATGCAAAGTGTGAATCTTGCATTTTTAGGAAACAACATTGAGAGACTTTTCCCACCAGTTCATGGCGTTCAAACAGGAATTTGCAGTTGGTTCACAGTGATATTTATGGACCCTTCCCAACTTCACTTGGAAGTTGCAGATATTGTTGTGTAACCAGCTCCAAAAATAGAAGAAAATATATATCAACGCCTTAGAAATGAGCCACTTCGAGGGGGCAACCTCCAATACATTACATAAATGAACAATTCTTGGATGATACAATTTACAAAACCTCCTTTCAATATATAGGAGTCCATGTGGCCATAATGTAATCCTAGTGGGCCACAATGTAATCCTAGCCAACCTAAAAATAATAATTTAAGGGCACAATAATAACAAAATGGGGGTTACAAGGGTACAATAATAACAATAAGGGGGTTACACTAATAACAATAAGGGACTATACTAGTAATATAGGGACCCAACATGCCCCTCTCCTTCAAAAAAGTGTTGTCCTCAACGCTTGAGTAGCTCTGGGTGCTTCTGTATAAACTTCTCATCCTCCCATGTAGAATCTTCAGTGGGTAAGTTCTTCCACTTGATGAGATACTCTGAAATTGATCGATTCCATAGCTTTTGAGTTCTTGTTTCCATGACCGCTTCAGGTTCCAATATGAATTTTCCTTCCTCATCAAGTTCTGGCAATATTTTTTGAACTGGAAGATTTTTACCTATAGCCTTTTTAAGCATGAAACATGGAAAATTGGATGCACTCGCGAAGAAGCAGGAAGCTCCAATTTGTATGCCATAGTACCAATCTTTTGCAACACCTTGTAAGGACCATAGTACTTTGGCGATAATTTATTATCCTTCTTAGCTTGCTTGAGGGACATTTGTTTATATGGTTGTAGCCGTAAAAATACCCAATCTCCTATATCAAAACTTCTCTCGCGGCGATGTTGATCTGCCTGTTGTTTCATTCGATTTTGTGCCAAATTCAGGTTATCCTTTAAGAGCTGGAGAACTTCTTGCTGATGCTCGACGTGATCTTCCACTGCTTGAACCTTCGAATTTTCCCTTAACGATGATGTGATCGATGGTGGATGATATCCATAAAGTGCCATAAATGGGGTCATTTTTGCTGCAGTATGGAAGGAAGTGTTATAACACCATTCAGCGAGAGGTAACCACTTGACCCATTGTGTTTGTTTATCATATACAAAACAACGAAGATATCCTTCCAAACATTTATTTACTATCTCAGTTTGACCATCAGATTGAGGATGATAAGATGAGCTATGAGCTAATTGAATACCCAAACAAGAAAATAACTCCGTCCAAAAATTTCCAGTAAAAATGGGATCTCTGTCGCTCACAATAACCCTTGGGCTTCCATGTAGCTTTTGAATTCTGCCCATAAATGTAGTAGCAACTGTACTTGCTTTAAATGGATGAGATAATGCACAAAAGTGTGCATACTTGGTAAGTCTATCAACTACCACCATGATGACACTCTTTCCTTCGTACTTAGGTAAACCTGTGATAAAATCCATTGAAATCTCCTCCCAACGTTGACTTGGAATGGATAAAGGTTGTAGAAGTCCCGGGGTCTTAATTGTCTCAACTTTATTCTGTTGGCAAACCAAACATTCCGCCACAAAATTTTGAATATCGTATTTAAGGCCATCCCAAAAAAATTCTTTCTTCACCCTCTGGTAAGTTTTTAAAAATCTCGAGTGTCCTCCCAAAGGAGAAGTGTGCAATTCCAGAAGAATATTTTGTTTTAGTTGGGAATTATTACAAAGATATAAGCGATCTTTGTACCATAAGGAATCATTTTTCCAACTAAATGTATTAGATGTACTAGGATCTTGCTGCAACTTTTGAATGAGTGCCCATACATCTTTGTCCTTATTCCATTCATCTCTTGCTTCGGTTATCCAATCTGGTTGGATAATAGAAATGACACAAAGAAATGATGTTAGGAAATTTACTGCAGCATAAATAAATAGAATTTACCAAGAGGAATACACATAATTGGTAAACCTTAAAGAATACACATAAACATAAACACATATGTTTATTCTGGGAAAACCCCAAATCCCAGGACCAATGAAATTTCATTAGCATTGGCCAAAACCCTGGCCAATCCGGCCAAGTGAGCCTTCACCACTCACCTCCAAGCCTACATTACAATGAAGTCTTCCCAGCCTTTTATAGGCTCCATTACATGCAATACCATAGGCTGAAAACTATGGGTGCACAAAACCATGTGCCCCAAAACCACCACTGTTTACCCTAGTTCACATTGACTCTACCTCGAGTCATGTTTACCTAACAATTCCCCCCTTAAACTTGACTTGGGGCTTCTTGACTAAATCCAGCCAAACCTGCTAAGTGAGACAACCCCGCTCACTCTAGCTCTTCCCCCTCAAATTTTTACCCAGGGTAATTGTTAATTTGGCATCCCCCCTATCACCTAGGTCTAACCTAGAATTTACCAGTGATTACCCAGGGGTACGCATGCCATACCAGGTCTTATAGCAGTATGCCCATTTACATGTAATAAAATTAACTCCATTATAATAATTTTTTTTTTTTTTTTTGTTTCATTGTTGCTATCTTTGTACATATGAAATCAATGTCCATATAAAAAGAATCCATCTACCGGATTACATGAGCCACCAGCTGCTGTAACCGCTAGTCCCCTAAGAATTCTCTTCAGATACATGGCTCATCAATTTAATTAATTCTCCTGCAAATATCCTCTCTCATTTTCTACATGATTTCCTCTCCAAAGAGGACATCATAGTTGTACATAAATCTGCCCTCTACGCTTTTGCTGGTCCATTTTGATCTTCATTTTCATTTGATTGACACATTCTGTCAAACATTTTGCATGTAACCAATCCCCATAGTTTCTAACTCTATGGATTTAGAGACCAAGACCTCTCTAAAACAACAATATAATTCCATATCCTCGACCACACCTTAATTTTTGATCCAGATCCTTCTCTGCGCAGTTGCATACATGCACCTTTGTGGAGTACTTCACATGTTCACGGTGTTTTATGGCTCTTGCCATAACGTGCCAACTTTCACCTGCAATTTGCGTCAACAAGTCTTCGTACCAATGACTTCTTCGACCCCAAGAAGCTCCACGAGATCACTAACGGGACAACGCTCAGCACCATGCTCTTGCAAACCACGGGCATGGCTCCGGGCAACACCAGCTTCATCAACATTACAGATCTCAAGGCTGGAAAGGTGGGGTTCGGCCTGCGGCGCTCCACGTCATGGCTACGATCTCTTAACTCATCCTTTGCCATGCAATCGATTATATTCCCCCCACCATAAAGGATTCCACGCTAACTAGAGAGTGACATCTTGAGCTTGTTTCCAGCGCTCCCCCTGTGCCTTGCTTTCTTTCTTCTCGCAACAATAATCATATCTCACATTTGCCAACACCGCCACAACGCTTCATCCTGATCCAACTCCTCGTCAGATTCGATCTCAGGACCGATATAGTTCCCGAATTCGTCATGCAGACTATCGTCCATCTTCGGCAACACAATAGCGGACGCTTGGGGAATTAGTCAGTACCTCTTTTTTTTAAAAGTCCTAGAATCTGGTTGAAAATACATGTCCGCCCAAAGACGGGTTGCAAAACGAGCTGAATCAAAACATAATTCCATGGAGTTTCACATAAATCTTGGCAAATGACTGTAAATTAAAAGACCACCCTGCAGATTTTAAATATCATGCAGATCTGCCTCCATCACACGCAGATCTAAACAGAACATGCGAAAACCTCTAAATGCAACAACCAGAAAACTAAAAAAAACACCAGCGTCTGCAAGTCTGTGTTACAGATTTTCAATGTAAATTTAGATCTGCGTTTGCCACTTCGCAAATACCATAGAAATATCGATTTCCATAGCTTGCCGCCTTGCAAATATCTTCAAATTTTCTCGTCTTTCATACTTTAATCTGGCCTACGACCATGACAATCTCAGTGGCCCTGAACAAAAAAATTCATATATCATCACACGAGCAAAAAAAATGAGAAGATCTGAGAAATGAGAATATTTGCAGTCAGATCTAAGGATCTCTCCATCCACCAGACCAATACAAAGAAAATGTCCCTCTAGATGACTCCGATACCAGTTGTTAGGAAATTTACCGCAGCATAAATAAAATAGAATTTACCGAGAGGAACACACATAATTAAAAAAACCCAGCAACAAAGCACATAAACATAAACACATATGTTTATCTGGGAAAACCCCAAATCCAGGGAAAAACCCAACCAATGAAATTTCATTAACCATTGGCCAAAACCCTGGCCAATCCAGCCAAGTGAGCCTTCACCTCTCACCTCCAGGCCTACATTACAATGAAGTCTTTCCAGCCCTTTTATAGGCTCCATCACATGCAATACCATGGGTCAAAACCATGGGTGCACAAAACCATGTGCCCCAAAACCACCACTGTTTACCCTAGTCCACATTTACTCTACCCCGAGTCATGTTTACCTAACAAATGCTTCCACCTCTTCATTCTTTCTTGAGAGTGCATCTACAACAACATTAAGCTTTCCTTTTTTGTAGATTATTTCAAAGTCATAACCCAACATCTTTGTGACCCATTTTTTATGCTCTTCTGAAGATAGTCTTTTTTCCAAAAAGTGTTTCAGACTATCATGATCAATTTTTACCTTGAAGTGTCTTCCCATTAGGTAAGTTCTCCATTTCTTTAGTGCATGCAGTATTGCTAACATTTCTTTCTCATAAATAGGTTTCTGTAAATACTTTCCTTTGATTGGACGACTTTCAAAAGCAATGGGTCTTCCTTCCTACATTAAAACAGCACCAATTCCATTTCCTGAGGCATCACATTCCACAATAAAGGTTTTTGTGAAGTCTGGCGTAGCTAAGACCGGTGCTAGGCACATTGCCCCTTTAAGATGTTCAAAGGCCTTAGTTGCTTCAGGAGTCCATGAAAATGCATCTTTCTTCAATAATGTTGTTAGAGGTGCTGCTATTCTCCCATAATTCTTAACAAACTTGCGATAATACCCTGTTAACCCGAGAAATCCTCTCAACTTCTTATGGTTGTGGGGACTTTCCATTCCTTAATGGCTTTAATTTTGTTAGGGTCTACTTTAACACCTCATGAGATACAATATGACCCAGATATTCCACCTCTTGTACTCCAAAGAAACATTTGGATTTTTTTGCATATAATTGTTTCTCCTGCAATAGTTTGAGCACCCTGTCAACATGTTCAACATGATCCTTCCAAGACCTCCTGTAGATTAGTATATCATCAAAAAATACTAGCACAAATTTTCTAAGGAAGGGTTTGAAAATGGAATTCATCAACCCTTGAAATGCAGAAGGTGCATTGGTAAGGCCAAAAGGCATGACCAAAAATTCATAATGACCCTCATGAGTTCGAAATGTTGTTTTTGGAATATCTTCAGTCTTCATTCTAATTTGATGATATCCTGAACGAAGATCCAACTTGGTAAAATAAATTGCTCCATGTAATTCATCCAATAATTCATCAATCACAGAATGGGAAATTTATCTTTAATGGTGAGCTTATTGAGCTCCCTATAATCCGGACACATGCGCCATGATCCATCCTTCTTGTGTACCAATACTACAGGAGCAGAGAAAGAACTTTGACTAGGTTGAATTATACCCGCCTCTAACATTTCTGCAATCATACGTTCAATTTCTCTCTTTTGGATGTAAGGATATCTATAAGGCCCGATGTTTGGAGGAACACTTCCTGGAATCAAATGAATAGCATGATCATGATCACGAATAGGTGGGAGTCCTTTGGGAGTTTCAAACACCTTGGAATGATTGTCCAAGATTTGTTGGAGATCTACAGAAATAGATGATTTTGATGTTGGAACTTCTAGTGAGCATAATTGTGCAATTACGCCTCGCTGTTCTTTCTTTAGAAGCTTTGTCATGACATTAGAGCTTATTATCCTTCCTGGCTTCCTCGCAATACCCCGTAATTCGACTTCCTTTCCTTCTGAAAAAAATTTCAAGAAAAGTTCTTGAAAATTAAAAGCTACCGTCCCCAAAGATTGTAACCATTGTACTCCTAGTACAACATCAGCACCTCCCATAGGAATGGAAAGCATTGGAATAGCCAATACATATTCCCCCATGGTTAGCTTGATATTATGGCATTTCCCAGAGCAATTTATAGTTCCTCCATTTGCAACCATCACTTGACATTTTGGTGCTGGGTATAGGAAACAATTTAATTCCTTGGCTACCTTACAATGAATAAAATTATGGGTGTTACCTGAATCAATCAACACTATTACCTTTTTCTTCTTGATATGTCCTTCTATCTTGAGAGTTTGAGGAGTGGTAATTCCTGCCAGTGCATTACACGATATGGTCGGATTCATTTCTTCCCCTTCTATGGCCGGTTCCTGGTGTATATCCTCTTCTTGTTCATTTTCTTCTTCCTTTTCACAATTTATGTAAAATAATTTCTTCTCAGCACACTTATGACCTTTAGTGTATTTTCTATCACAACTGTAGCAAAGCCCTTTTGCTCTTTTTTCTTCCAATTTTTGTGGTGTCAACCTTGTAGGTAGTGGAAATCTAGGCGTAGAAACACTTCCTTCTTTATAGAAGTGAGTGGTAGGCTTCCTTGTCGCCATAATTTTACATTCAATTTATCTTGACAACCTGAATGCCTTCTCCAATGAATCAATTTCCAAAACGCTAACTTCATGTTGGATGTTATCCTTTAAAGTGCCTATGAAGAGATCAATCCTGTGTTCCTCTAGAATATTAGTTACCCTTAAATTCAATTTTTGGAAGTCCTCAATGTGCTCCCCCACTAAGCCCTTTTGTTTGAGATTTATCAATTGGCTAAAGAAGGTGTTTCTCTTTGTATCCTCATAATGTGCTATCATTTCCTTCGTAAAAATTGACCAAGTGACAATTTTTTTACGGGAGCAAAGCCATCAATACCATACAAATGCATTTTGTTCTAAATGTAAAGTTGCAATGCGTACCTTTTGTGTGTTTTACAAATTATGGAGATCAAAATATTGCTCCATCTATAGTATCCATGTTACAGGATCCTTTCCATCAAACTTCCTCATATCCATTTTTGGAATATGGTGGTTCTTCCCGCCAACATTAGAATTTATGAAATCACGATTAACATTTATTTTTTTCTCATCATGAGTTTCCTCTACTATCTTTTCACCATTAGGAAACATTTCTTGTATCAATTTTGTCAAACCTTCTATGTTTGATTTTAGATCATTCTTCATGTTTTCCATTTTAGATTCCATACCAGCTTCCATGTCATCTATCTTAGATTCCACGTCTTTCTTCAAACCATCCATATTATTCTTCACACCATCCATCTTTGCTTCCACACCTTTCTTCAAAACTTCCAATTCATTTTTTGTTGCTCTTTGCGAGAGCGAAATTTGGTGCACTTGCTCTTGTAATTTTGATAGATCATGTTGCAATTCTTCATCTTCATGAGTCATAGTAGAGCCTTCTGAAGGCTTAATAGGTGTTGAATTATTTTTACGGGGCATTTTTTAGAACCCAATACTGATATCTATTCTACAATATTCCCTTGGAATCAATTCAAATTTATTTTTCAAACAAGACTTATGCAATTCGGAAAAAAAATACACACCTTTTTCTTGCTTTTGAGGAGCTCGATATTGAAATTTGATAATATCTGTGATTGTGGCTCTTCAATATCTGAAATTTAGCACTAAAGTAGCCTTGTGAATTCTCTTTTGAATGCCACAGGTCTGACCTGATTTGCATTCTCCAAGACAAAGTTATGTCCAATCTCCCACAATGACCTAATTATGGACTGGTTCAGTAGAGCGAACTTGTACGAATTACCACGTGTCACTGTTTTGTCCTTCGCCTCTGAAATTGATAGAAAAGAAACTAAAGTTTGTTTAATTGCAACAAATTTTTACGACACTCCAATCCGATGCTCAGAGAGAGAGTTATTGAACTTTTCCCACGATCACCTCTTTGAGATGAAATTCGGGAGCCTGAAAAAGCACCACCTTCCACAGATCATATCTCCAAAACGAATCAAGCTCTTGCAGAAATTTTTGATGGGTTCCTCGAGATCTCAACCCGCACCTGCCCCTAAACATTTGATTTGTAACCTTCGTGGAAAAAAAAGAATTATAGGTGCAAATGCCGCGATGACACGGTAGGAGCACCGAACCAAGACCTAACTACACAGATCATATCTCGAAAATATTGCCCGAACCAAACTGCGAAATTTTTGGGGATCTTCCTCGGGATTGCAGCTTCATGCCTAAAGAATTTCAGCTTGAAACTTCGTAGAAAAAAACGTTGTAAACGAAAATTCACGATATTCTTTTGGAGCAGCGAAACCCTAGAATCCAAACCTCTGATACCAAATGTTGTGTAACTAGCTCCAAAAAGAGAAGAAAAGAGATATCAACACCTTAGAAATGAGCCACTTCGAGGGGGAAACCTCCAAATACATTACATAAATGAACAATTCTTGGATGATACAATTTACAAAACCTCCTTTCTATATATAGGAGTCCATGGGGCCATAATGTAATCCTAGTGGGCCACAATGTAATCCTAGCCGACCTAACAATAATAATTTAAGGGCACAATAATAACAAAATGGGGGTTAAAAGGGTACAATAATAAAAATAAAGGGGTTACACTAATAACAATAAGGGACTATACTGGTAATATAGGGACCTAACAGATATTTATTACTCTTTATTGATGATTTTAGCAGGATGACTTGGGTATATTTCTTGAAGAAAAATTCAGAAGCATTTGAAAATTTCAAAACTTTTCGTCAGCTTATTGAAAATGAAGTAAAGGAGAAGATTGGCACTCTTAGAACTGAAAATGGCGGAGAATTCACTTCAAATGAATTCAAAAAGTATTGCATGGATAATGGCATAAAACAACATCTTACCAATGTCTACACTCCACAGCAAAATGGAGTAGTAGAAAGAATGAATCGTACCTTCTTAGGAATGGCGTGATCTATGTTAACTTTCAAAAATTTAAGTCCTTCATATTGGGCCGAAGCAATTCATACCACTGTCTACTTGAGAAACAAATCTCCCTTAGCTTCTTTAGAAGGAATCACACCTTATGAAGCTTGGTTTGGCTTCAAACCATGGGTTAAGCATCTCAGAGTATTCAGATCTATCTGTTATGCCTCAGTTCCAAAGGAAAAAAGAACTAAGCTTGAGGCACGAAGCTTGAAGTGCATAATGATCAGGTATTCTGATGAGAAGAAAGGGTACCGACTTTTGTCGAATGGGAAATTTATTGTAAGCAGAGATGTGATTTTTGATGAAAATGAGAGTAAGAGTGCTGAAGAAGTTGAAAGTATTCTTCAAAAGTTAGAAACAAAAACTGATAAAAGAAATGGAAATTTACAAAGTCAACCAAATTCACCAAATTGGTATGAACTTGAGTTTTCTTCATCTAAAGATGAAGCATCCAGTCCATCTTCTTCATCAGCAACATTCAAGTCTTCTAGCAGTTCATCCAACTCTCCTAGTAGCATCAGTTCTTCTGACAATGACTCTCTGCCCCCGGAACCTGCAGTTGATCAACAAACATTAGTTTACATCAACCCTCTTTTTAATGATGGTGATTTTTCACAAGCTCAAACCACTGAACATCATTTTCCGAAATGGGTAGTTCAAATTTTGAAAGATGTAAGGCCTAATGAACAATATAAAATAGGAACAAGGGGATCAAAACAAAATTAAGGCAATTTTGCTTTGATAGTGTTAGCCAGCTATAAAATTTGTTATATCAAATGTTGGCTAAAACATTTTTGAAGTCTTCAAGGAAAAAATTTTACCGCTAAAAAGTGTTACCTCTTGAAGAATCTTGAAGGCCTCATGCCTCTGTCTGAATCTTCACTGCTGTGCTCATTTTACACTCAAAAATCCTGTTGATTTCAAAGGCAAAATACTGCTGCAAACACCATTTTCCCCTTCCTTCCACTTCCAAAACTAACCTCATTTTTACCCCTTTATTCCCCATTAAAATCCCTCATTTTCATGTTTTTCCCCTTTCCCCTTCATCAGAACCCCTTTGATAAGGTTTAAGACCCCTTCTTTGCCTTATTGAAACCCACAAAACCTTTGAAAAACATTGAAAACTTCATAAAAAATACATATTTTTGTGTTAAGGTTTAAGCCCCCTTGGGCTAAGTCCTTAACAACTTCCACTACACACGCCTTGGTGTTGGAACCAAGTGCTAGCCATCCAAGCACTTATCGCATCACTCGATGCCGATTAACCCTGTGCATAAACCCCCAGTCATATTATCTTCCATACATCCATGGCCCTGTAGGCGGGCGCCAAGCCAAATCACAAATATAAAACCCGCCCGACACACAAACCTTTATGTATATTTGATTTCTGGGTTTTTAATGTTTTTTTTCATTATACTAAAAAGAAAACCGAACGGAATTTATCATACCGCTTTTGAGAGGGAGGCAGTTTTTTCTGTTTTGCAGCGATCAGCGCCACCGGCTGACACGTGGCCTCAAGCCATTTTGAAATACCACCCTCATCGCGCATTAAAGGTCGGATATCATCCGGGCGCGATATTGGCATGCGCCGTCCGATCTGAGGCCAGCTCATCAGACGGTGATCGCGTCGAAAAGAAGCCCGATAGATAAACTAAGGTATGGCGCGGTTATTAAAAGCATCTCCGCCGTCGATCTAATCTGCAGATCGACGGCCCAAAAATAGTCGCCCTCGTCCCCAAAGCCATGACAGCAGTCCCGCAGAACCGGTGGCCCCGAATACCTAGTCAGCATCCACGCGACATCGACGGATTGGGGCGGGCCTTCATTGGTTCCTCGCACAGTTAGCAAATCCAGACCCGGAAAATTGTATAGGGCGGAATTCATAGAGATTTTGGGTCACACTTGGCTTGACGTCAGCAGGCCCAAATGCGGACCCGGGGAATTTTATTCAGCTTGGTTTTATTGAAAGGTTTTCAAGTCCGGGCGTATTTTATAAGGTTTTTTGACATGCGATCTTCACCGTTGATCACGTGGCCCGATCTCATCCAACGGCCCACGTTCGTCCCGAGCTCCCCACTCATTTCTTAATCATTTTTCTACAAAAAAAAGGTTTTAAACCTTTTTCTCCGCTTTTTATTTTATTTTTCCAAATAATGTGACCCCTTCACGTTATTTATTCACCTCCACTCCCGACCGTCGATCTCTGCACGATCAACGGTTCCGATTTAATTCTTCCTCTGCCTCTCCTTTGAATTCCTCTAATCAATCTTGGCTGTTGGATGATGCAATCCAATGGCCATGCTCTCTCCATGAGCCTTTTGAAGCAGTAAACCTATATATGCAGGATTTTATAATGTTGTTCGTATTTTGCAGGGTTTAAATGCTTTTTCCGCTATACTGAAGAAAATTTCAAAGGCTGAGGGTGACGATCCTCCCGCCTTCGATTCATCAAAGGGAATCATTCGCAGGATTCAACTCCAATTTTCGTCAATGATTCATGAGGCATTGATGCCATACGACCCCTGCACAGCCCTGCACACCAACAAACACAGTGAATCAAGCACAAATCAAAGAGTATCAGTGTCGAAGACAAAAATATACCAGAACATGATATTGAAGACAGATCTGTGGGGATTACGGCTAAGATGGATTATCAAAATCCTAATCCCCCTATTAAAACACAGTTTAAAGGTAAATCATAAAGGTTCATCAGACAGAAAGCCTCCACCGCCACAACTGAGGCAAATTGATTCCTCCCAGCTACCATAGAGCCACCTGTGCCTCAAAGTATGCAAACAGAGGCCGAAGTTATTGATCAGGATCAGATATTTTCCTCAAGCGCAACCAGAGAGTAAATTCTGCAAACAAAATTAATGAAAAAACATCAGCAGAGTTACTTTGACATCACACAGAGCCTCAAAAGTCAATAAGAGTTCCCACCAAGCTTAAATCTTGATGTAAAAAATTAATACAGATAAAACACCTATGTAAGATTTTTCATCGAGCCCCTCAAAGGCCGAGAAGCCATTAAGTCTATATTAATTATCTTTGGAGATCTTTTATCATATCTCACCTCCTCATTCTTCTATAAATACTACTGCAGAAGATGAGAGAGGGGTTGGTTGATTTGGCTAATGAACATTGAAATGTAATTGAATTTGAAACTTCTATCTGTAAGTAGTGTTCACTGGCTCTTGGAGCTCTGCTTGTGATAGATGAGTTAGTCTGGGAAGTGTAGATGATTGCTAAACTAAAGCATTGGACTTGAAGCTGTAACTGGTTTGAAGCATCAATACAAGCTGATTTATGGGATCCTGGTCTATGTTGATGGTGATGTTTTTCTCATTGTAACTTGTTATTTTTTTTCTGTTTTCACTGTGTTCATCTTCTCTTATAAATAACAACATGCATAGAGTTAGGACCTACTGTATATCAGTACCCTTCTCTGACTGAAAATATTTATCTTCATGTTTTCTTCCAATCTGTGTTATTTAGGAATGATTTAATTCAGTGGAGCAGTTAGGAATGTTGGCGTTCCCTCATCCTATTCTCTTAGATGAATATTGTTCTTAAATGTTATTTTCATTTCGTGTTAAGTAGTGATGAACTAAGGAAGATATGGTGAGCCCTGGTCCTAGTTTTATCCCAAAATATTGACTGAAAGTTTCCCTTGGAATGTGTTGAAAGCTGGCCAGTTTGAAAGTACTTACCAGAACTTAGGCCATTCTGTGTTATCTTTGTGTTCCCCTTGTGTTTAAATGTTTTCTATTGAAAGTGTATCAAAGGCTGGCTAATTTAAAAGTAGTTGCCAGATCCTATTTTACTTTCATGTCTTTCTTAAGGGTGTGTCAAAAGCTGGCTAGTTTAGAAGTACTTACCAGATCTTAGTCTTCTCTTTGTTCTTCATCTGTTAAATTCCCCTTCTTATTGTTTCATTTCATTCCATAAATCAAACTTTAAAGAGATCCTTAGACATAGATGACTTGCCCCATGGACCACTCTTGCCTCTTTCTGCTTCAATTAAACCCTATTATGACTCCATAGCCCAATGGACTAAAACTTGCAGTTATCTATCTTCCTGGCCAATGCTTGTTCTATTTACTTGCAACTTCACACCTTTGAAACTATTTGCATTTAGAACTTTCCACCTCAAACAGTAATCATGCTCAACCATCCAAAAACAAACAAAACCCTTGACCTTCATAACTAGCCTAATATCATTACCCAAACTTCAAAGACAAATCCATCTTTTCACTTATTGGAGAGATCCCTCTCTGGATACAGGAGGGCTAGATCCTAGAATCCCAAAGTGGTTGAAATGATGTTCTCCCTGCAGTCGGACTTTTACCAATCTTGCTGATTACAGGGTGCTAACATTTCTGGCGACTCCGCTGGGGATTTTTGAGTGTTTTTGGTCTAGGTACCTTTAAAGACCTCAGAAAACCATTGATTCAAGAAAATCGTGCAGTGAGTAAAAATCAGCCTTTTCAAGCACTACCAAGTAATGGTAATCACGATGAAAACTTGTTTGAATAAGTGACAAACTAGGCAAACCCTAGGATTCTCATGAGGCTTTATCTAACCTTGAAAAATCAGCTGGCTTAGCCATAAGAGTAGACTATCTTTGTCTCATAACCGTAGCTAAGTTTTGAAACAGAGTTAGGACATTCTTAGAAACCACATAACTGAAAAATAACTCAGAAAACACCAAAAATATTTCAGATTGGTATCCAATAAACGTGGACCATAAAACCTTTTACCTCCTTAGGAGCTAAAAACTTCCACTTGGCGACTCCACAATCCTCAACAGACCTTAAGAATCCACTGGGAAGAACCCTTATCATCATAATATCATTCAAACTCAGTTAGAGGACTGTAGGATTAAAGTTTGTATAAACAGATTAGTTGACCTTTTAAAGACTGTCATACCTGGTTTAACTTTTCTTGTTTATTTGGGTCTGAAAAGCACAGCATAGTGGCTCCTAGAAAGATTCACACTAGAGCCTATCCTGACCCTGATCCACCTTAGATAGTTGATAACCTAGAAAGTATCCTTAGGAAGTCTCCTAGGATTAAATTATCAACTGTTTTCAGATCACCCTTGAGAGCTAATTCAGTTCCTGAAAATCTTTCAGCTCTACAACAATCACAAGTTAACTTAGTAAATCCCTTTAGAACTACGTCTCTTGATTATTTAGATCAGTTAGATTATGAGGCTTCAATTTCATCTCCTAAAACAAGTGAACATCCTGGTAGCAGAGAAACAACACCTCCTGATTTACATTTCCTTCACAACTTAGGTGTCTCTCACCCAAGATCAGCTCAGCAATCTACTCCTGGTCCATCCACTTCTACTCACCCTACATCCACTATTCAAACCACTCCATTCCAACCCACTTTTTCTTTTTTTAATCCTCCTCTTGTGAATCCACCCCCACCACATATCATGGCAGCATGGTATGCTCCCTTAGTCCTTCCTGTACCATTAGTCAATCTTCCACAGGACTATCAGTCCAAAATTCCATTATATGATGCTAGTAATGCTACAACTACATCACAACATGTGGATAAGATGAATGACTACTTTGACAGAAATGAAATTGATGATGATTCTGTCAAGCTTAGATTATTTGCTCAAAGTCTGGGGGGAGAAGTAAGAAAATGGTTTAAAGGTTTAACCCCCCATAGTACCAATGATCTTCAAGCCTTCTATCAGACATTCTTAAACAAATGGGAAGTAAAGAAGAATCCTCTCCAGGTCCTTTCTGATTATAAGAACCTCCATAGAAACACTGGGGAAAGTGTGCAAGCTTATTGAACTAGATTTAACAGTGTGTATAATTCCCTTTCCCTAGATCTAAAACCTCCGCAAGGCTCAGCTTTAAACAAGTTTCCTGAAAGTTTTGACCCTGAGATGGCCTATTAGCTGAGAGAGAGAGATCTTGCAACTCTTGAAGAGATGCAAAAAGGAGCTCTCGCTGTGGAAGTAAACTTAATGGAGAAGAGTGAAAGAATGAAAAATGAGAAGAGAGTGTCTTTTAGAGAGGAAAACACACCTTCTGCTTCCAACTCAAAGATGGAGAGAATGATGGAGGAGATGATGAAGAAAATGAGCATCCTTGAGAGAGCACGAGCCAGTCAAAACCAAACTACTCCTCAAAGTAGAAACCAGAACTAGAATCGGAATTTTAGAAGGAACCAACCTCCAAACAGACCTAGGGAAGATGACCAACAGATCACTCCTCCCTTTCATCAAAACTATGTAAGTGAGGTTGAGGAAACAGATGAGATAACATAGGAAGATGACATCAACATGTTGGGGGTAGATAATGATAACTTTGAGATTCATTATGGTAGAAAACAAGGTCTATACACACCTTATGATGACAAAAGAGATGATGACGAAAGTTATTATCAAGACATGGAAAATGTCATCATAGAATCTCAAAGAGAATATGACCTTAGAAGCAAAACCAGTCAACAAACCCCCGACAACAAAACCTCTGACAAATCTTCACAAAATAGCACTGCCACCAAGCCTAAAGTTGTCAAACAGAAGGAAAAAACAGTGGCTATAAATTCTGATAAAAGTAAAGAGAAAAGCACCCAAAACAGTGAAAAACAGAGTGCAGACCTTAGTAGTACTAACACTTCAGCTAGTACTCCTGTTAAAACCATTTTGTCAAATATAAATAGAACAGATCAGCAAGATGATGTTGCTAATAGAGTGATAGCTAATAATCCTGAGACCAGCACTTTAAAGAGTCAAATTCCTTTCAGCCTGGAGCAGGAAATTTCAAAGATCAAAATCTCTGTTCCCTTGACTGAGTTAGCTGCCCAACATGTATATAGGACCCAAATTTTGAAGGTTTTAAATATAGAAGAAAATAATGACACAGTCAATCTTAATGATGACCAGCTAGAGCTTATTTTTGGTCCTAAGATTGAAGGTAGATATCAAGAGGGACCTGTTCCTCCCTTTTATGTAAGTTTAAACTCATAACAAGATTTTGCATAATGTTATGCATGATTCTGGGGCTTCTCATAATTTAATGCCTAAAGCTGTGATGGAGAGCCTAGGTATAGAAATCACCAGACCTTATAAAGACCTTTACTCCTTTGACTCAAGCAGAGTAAAATGTTTAGGATTAATCAAAGACCTTTGTGTTAACTTAGCACAGATCCCAGCCAAATGCTTAGTCATGGACATTGTTGTGGCTGATGTGCCCCCAAAGTATGGAATGCTATTATCAAGATCTTGGGGGGATAAGTTACAAGGGACTATGTATATGGACATGACCTATGCGACTATCCCTGTTTTCAATCAGACCAGAAGACTTTACAGGGAGCCCCATATGCAATACACAGTTACAAGCCAAGACAGACCACAGAACTCTCCCCTTTATTCTGTAAACATGGACCTAGATTCTTTTATCTTGTTCAACAATGAAACCTGCTGTGAACAAGTCACTTTAAATGAACTAATGGCCGATAGAGAGGAAGGAGAACACAATGCGGGAGTGTCAGAACAGTTTGCTGAACCTGTAAACTCTGGAAAACCCAACAAAGGTCTTGAACTACAAGTCATACATCCATTGCTCTTAAACCTTGACAATCGAGCAAGCATCCCTCAAATAAACGAAAATCTTGGGGAATCAAAACAATTGCAACTAAGTGTTGATATTCCACAACAATCAGAAGGCATGTTAGTTGAAGAGGACAGTGACCAAGATGAAACCGAAAATAGTCCTCTGTGGAGTATGTATTTTTACTGATCCTGCACTAGGAACAACGTTGGTGTAGGTGTCTGGATCTACAACACTAAAAAAAACCACACAGAAAGCATTTCCTGCAAATTAAACTTTCATTGTTCCAACAACATAGCAGAATATGAATCCCTTCTCTTAGGCTTACGATTTTTGAAGAAGTTAGGAGCTGGAAGAATCAACGTGTATGGGGATTCAGAGTTAGTTATTAGGAAATTCAATGGGGAGTATAACGCAAATCATCCCAGACTTAGGGCCTATCGAAATAATGTCATGGACCTTCTAAAAACATTCGAGGAGTCCAAACTGATTTTCGTCCCAAGAAAAATAAATATTTCCGCCCACAATTTAGCTTTTGCAGCTAGAACATGCTTAACGCCATATGAAACCAAAGACTGCACAACTCAGATAAAATTTAGACCAGCCGTGCCTGATAATGAAAAGTATTGGCAGGTGTTTGATGAAGACAAACAAATAGAAGACTTCATGCAATTCAGAAATGAATTCGAACTAAACAGTTCGGACTCAGATTATGAAACAGACTGTAGTGAAGAAAAATTTCTTGGCGAAGAAGAGTCGTCTCCTGAGCTTGTCAATATTAATCTTCTGACTAGAAAACTTAAAAACAAAACAGAATTGAATGCAGAGTTAGAAGCAGAGGAGTTCGAAACTCTGCACTCTAAGGATGAAAGTTTTCCAAGCGGTCTGGCACCTTTAGAAGAGTTGTTTGATTTAACGATGTGGCCAGGAAGCCAAAACTGGAACCTGTAGAGAGTGAAGTGGAAGAGTGCAATATAGGCAGTGAACTTAAACTGAAAATGATTAAACTTTCTAAAACTTTACCAGCTCACATTAAACTCAAATACATAGAGTTGTTTAAAGAGTTTTCTGGTGTTTTTTCTTGGAGTTACGAAGATCTTAAATCCTATGACACTGAGATAATATAGAGAAAAATCCCTCTCAAAGAAAACCAAAAACCATTCAAACAGAAACTGCGTAAAATAAACCCTGTTCAGTTGTCTTTGGTTCAGAAGGAGATCATGAAAATGTACGATGCTGGTATTATTGTCCCTATTATATATTCTGAGTGGGTGTCTAATCTGGTGTCAGTTAGGAAGAAAAATGGAAAGATCAGGCTTTGTATAGACTTTAGAGACTTAAACAAAGCTTCATTAAAAGACAACTATTCTTTACCTAAGATGGATCATATTTTACAAAGGGTGGTAGGGTCTAGAAGAATTTCTTTGTTGGATGGCTATTCAGGGTACAATCAGATCTTAGTTCACCCTGCTGATCAATTAAAGACAACCTTTACTACACCATGGGGCACTTTCATGTATGTGAAAATGCCCTTTGGTCTAATTAATGGTGGAGAAACTTTTCAGAGAGCCATGGACATAGCATTCTCAGAAGAGCTGGGCTACTTCATCATTATATACCTTGATGATGTCACTGTGTTTTCAAAAACAGATGCAGAGCACTTAGAACACTTAAGAAATTTTTTTGATAACTGCAGAAAGTTTGGGATATCTTTAAACCCTAAGAAAACACTATTTGGGCTCCGAGAAGGTAAACTTCTTTGGCACATCATTTTAGAAGAGGGTATTAAGATAGATCCCAAAAGGATTGAGGCCATATTGCAAATCTCTCATCCTCGCAACATCAAAGAGTTGCAATCTTTCATTGGAAAGATTAACTTTTTGAGAAGGTTTGTCCCCAACTTGGCTGAGCTTCTTAGAAATATCACAAACATGTTGAAGAAGGAGCAAGGGGTAAAATGGACCTTGGAAGCAAAGAAATCCTTTGAGCTGGTGAAACAAGCGTTAACCAAAACACCGGTTCTAATAAGTCCTGATTTTTCAAAAGATTTTTATATTTTTTCATTTCCATCAGAACATACCATAGCTTCTATCCTTTTACAGAAAAATAAAAAAGGACAAGAGCAGCCTATTGCATTCTTTAGCAAGGCTTTGAGAGATGCTCCTTTGAAGTATAACATTATGGAAAAGCAAGCTTTTGCTTTGGTTAAAGCTTTAAAAGACTTCAGAGTATACATCCTTCACTCACACATCATTACCTTTGTCCCAAACTCAGTTGTTAAAGAAATTCTAACACAAGACCCAGATGGTAAGAGAGGTAAGTGGATTGTTGTCATTCTTGAATACGATTTAGAGATAAAGCCCACTAAACTCATCAAAGGCCAAGGTCTAGCTAGATTAATGGCTGAATCAAATTTTGAAGTTCTTGATATTAATATGATTGATGCTTTAGATGATCAAGAGGAAATATCAACTCCCATTATTGAAGACCATTTTATGAATTCCTCTTGGTATGCTGATATTATTTATGTTTTTCTTAATTTGAATACACCTCCTAGTTTGACAAAAACAAAGGCAAGATTTTTAAAATTAAAAGCTGTAAACTATTGCATTATAGATAGATGTATTTATTGGAAAAATGCAATTGGTGTATTGCTTAAATGTTTTCCTGAGTGTGATGCAGAGAAGGTTAAGCACGAGTTCCATGAAGGAGAGTGTGGAGGTCATTTGTACTGGAAGACAAAAGCCAACAAAATTTTAAGGGCTGGTTTCTATTGGCCTACTCTTTTTCATGATGTGCACAAGATGATCATAGCCTGCCATAAATGTCAACTTTTTGAAGGCAAAAGAAAACTGCTACCCCTACCTCTGCATCCAATCACTGTTGAAGCTCCTTTTCAACAGTGGGGACTTGACTTCATAGGAGAAATCCATCCACCATCTTCTGCCCAGCATAGATGGATTCTCACTGCCACAGACTATTTCACTAAGTGGATAGAAGCCATACCTTGTAGGTAGGCCAATGATTTTTTTATTATAAAATTCATGGAGACTAACATTCTCTCCAGATTTGGCTGTCCTACCAAGATCATCACTGATAATGCAGCAGCATTTGGATCAAAGAAGATAGTTGAATTCTGTCACAGGTATCATATAACATTGGGGCATTCCACGGCATATTACCCTCAAGGTAATGGACTTGCAGAATCCTCAAACAAGAGTTTAGTGAACATAATCAAGAAACTGTTGGAGGACAACAAAAAGTCTTGGAACACAAAGTTAGTTCATTCACTTTGGGCTGACAGATTGACTTTGAAGAAATCTATTGGCATGTCACCTTTCCAGCTTGTGTATGGTACTGATGCAATTTTTCCAAATAGCCTTGGTGTACCAGTGATGAAGTTGATTCAAGAGTTGAAAACTGAAGATAATGACACAATCAGAAGAATAAATCAGACCATTCATCTTCAGCAAACTAGAGAGGAGGTTTATAACAAAGCATTGCAAAAGCAGGACAGCATTAAAAAGCTTTTTGACAGAAGAACAAAGGCCAGCAATTTCAATATTGGGGACAAAGTTTTAAAGTGGGACTCAAGGAGGGAAGATAAGGGCAAGCATGGAAAATTTGACAACTTATGGCTTGGCCCTTACTCTATCCATTCAGTTGCTGGTAACAATTCATTTTTCTTGCAGGAGTTGAATGGAGCAGAATTGATTGGGGGTCCTGTCAATGGCAGGATGCTCAAACATTACTTCTCTTGATCCACTTCATGTTTTGAAAGCCTTTTTATCTTTTTTCTCATTATAAATACTTCACCCATCATTGCATTCAAAGTTATAAAAAATCAAAAATACAAAAACTAAGAAAAGAAAGAAAAGAGGGCAGATTGTGAAAACGAGAAAGGTATAGCCCCATACCAAAAAGAGAAAAAAATCTAAAAGTGTGCAAGCTCAAATGCCACTCCTGAAGAACACACTTCTAGTTGGTCAAACTGTTTAATCTTGACTAATTAGTTTTAAATTTTCTGCTGATAGGATAGTGAATTCGATTTTCCAAACTGTTTAATCTTGGCTTATCAGTAGATAGTTTAGGATAGAAATTAAAGGTTCAAACATGCTCAAAATATGAACCTAAAGTTTCAAAGAGAGAATGACACAACTCTATTTCAAATTTTGAGTCAAAAGATGTAAAAATCTGGTTCTAAACAGCTTAAAATCTGAACCAATTAGCAAAATAAAGACAGCTCAAGTAAGAGTCAAAACAAAGCTGTAAAAAGGTGAAGGAAATACTTTGAAATTTCATATCTCAAGCCTTCCATTTTTGTTTTAAATTTTGTGCAAAATAATGTCTATACGTAGCTTGTTTTTATGCCATAGACCAGCATCAACTTAGACTGTTCAATCCTGACTTGATTGTTTTTTTTTAATTTTTGTTGTAGAATAATAGAGAATAAAGTCTGTTGGACAGTTTAATCCCAACAGAGGGTAGATTAGGTAGAGAATCATAGGGGCTCAACTGTTCAATCTGAGTCCATGGAGAAATAAGGAGTATAAATAAATTAGATTTCCTACTTTCAAAAGAATAAAATGTTGTGAAAGAGTTTTCCAATCCAAGTGCACTCTAAAGAAAAAAAAATTTTAGATCAGTAGGATTGGGTAGGTAGACAGCTTGTTGATGAAAGATCCATTGTTTTTATGGCTGCTAATATGTTTTCAGAGCAAAATAATATCATACAAGGAAAGAAAGGTAGCCCAATGGATGAGGCATTGATCAGCCCCCCAGAGAAATCAAGTCTGAAGTTCTTGATGCCTTCAAGAAGGCACCATCCCCAAGTGGAGCCATTGTTAGCCAGCTATAAAATTTGTTATATCAAATGCTGACTAAAACATTTTTGAAGTCTTCAAGGAACAAATTTTATTGCTAAAAAGTGTTACCTATTGAAGACTCTTGAAGGCCTCATGCCTCTGTCCGAATCTTCACTACTGTGCTCATTTTACACTCAGAAATCCTGTTTATTTCAAAGGCAAAATACTGTTGCAAACACCATTTTCCCCTTCCTTCCACTTCCAAAACTAACCTCATTTTTACCCCTTTATTCCCCATTAAAATCCATCATTTTCATGTTTTTCCCCTTTCCCCTTCATCAAAACCCCTTTGATAAGGTTTAAGACCCCTTCTTTGCCTTATCGAAACCCACAAAACCTTTGAAAAACATCAAAAACTTCATAAAAAATACATATTTTTGTGTTAAGGGTTAAGCCCCCTTAGGCTAAGTTCTTAACCATTTCCACTACATACGCCTTAGTGCTGGAACCAAGCGCTTATCGCATCACTCGATGTCGATTAGCCCTGTGCATAAACCCCTGGTCATATTATCTTCCATACATCCGTGGCCCCGCAAGCGAGCGCCAAGTCAAATCGCAAATATAAAACCCACCCGACACACAAACCTTTGTGTATATTTGATTTTTAAGTTTTTAATGTTTTTTTTCGTTATACTCAAAAGAAAACCAGGCGGAATTTATCGCACCACTTTTGAGAGGGAGGCGGTTTTTCCCGTTTTACAGCGATCAGCGCCACTGGCCGACACGTGGCCTCAAGACATTTTGAAATACCGCCCTCATCGTGCATAAAAGGTCAGATATCAGCCCGGCACGATATTGGCGTGCGCCGTCCGATCTGAGGCCAGCTCATCGGATGGTGATTGCGTTCAGAAGAATCCAGATAGATAGACTAAGGTACTGCGCGGTTATTAAAAGCATCTCCGTCGTCAATCTGATCTGCAGATCGACGGTCCAAAAACAGACGCCATGGTCCCCACAGCCACGACAGCAGTCCCGCAGAACTGGTGGCCCCGAATACCTAGTCAACATCCACACAGCATCGACGGATTGGGGCAAGTCTTCGTTGGTTCCTCGCACATTCAACAAATCCGGACCCGGGAAATTGTATAGGGTGGAATTCATAGATATTTCGGGTCACACTTGGCCTGACGTCAGCAGGCCCAAATGCGGACTCAAGGAATTTTATTTAGCTTGGTTTTATTGAAAGGTTTTTAAGTCCGGGCATATTTTATAAGGTTTTTTGACATGCGATATCCACCATTAATCACGTGGCCCGATCTCATCCGACGGCCCACGTTCGTCCCGAGCTCCCCACTCATTTTTTAATCATTTTTCTCCAAAACAAAGGTTTTAAACCTTTGTCTCCGCTTTTTATTTTATTTTTCCAAATAATGTGACCCCTTCATGTTATTTATTCACCTCTGCTCCCGATCGTCGATCTCTGCGCGATCGACGGTTCCAATTTAATTCTTCCTTTGCCTCTCCTTTGACCTCCTCTAATCAATCTCGGTCGTTGGATGATGTTGGGAAAAATACTGAGAGGGGGGGGGTGAATCAGTATTTAGATATGAATGAAAAATTATGCATTTAATTCTTTACTTAGATTATTGCATCTTTCATTCATCAGAAGTTTAGTAAGCAGTAAGCATGTGCAGTAATAACAGAATAAGCCATCACACATAAGCAACACACATGAACACCAATATTTAATGTGGAAACCCAATTTGGGAGAAAACCACCGCTGTTGTTGTCTTTGTCTTCAATATTTATTATAAAGAAAAATTCTTACAATTTTTTTGTTAGCGCAGACTTATACCAGCACGCAGGCACCCACCTACAGAAGGTTACAACCTTCTCTCGTTTTCCAGTCACTACTGGAAGGGAGCTCCAACCCCCTGATTTGACACCAGCTTGTACTGGCAGAAAGCTTTCAATTTCATGCAGAAGACTTCAACCCTCAGATCCACCACATTTCTTCAATTTCTTCATCAGACTTATGTCAGGTCTTCATTATTTCTTTGCAGATCTTCCTAGATATTCATCATTTCTAGATCTAGAGATCAACTCCATAGGTGCATCATAGATTCAGATTTTTCAGAAAACATAATTCAATCATGCAGAGATCTCTTAAAGAGATTTATTCATTAATAACCCCTCCGCATGCACACTTTGTACTTATAATTCTCTTCTCCTTATATAGTTTTTGCCTTTATTAAAACCATGAGTCAAAACCACCCAACTTCTCATGGTATTCCTGGATGGGATCAATTAGATAATCCAGCGGGGTCTACCCAAGCCCCAAACAATTTCTTATTGTTCTATTTTCTTGATTTTGCAAGTAGATAATTAATCTAAGGCTTTTTAATATCTCAATCTAAAATTGAGATATTAATCCAATTCCTCCTTTAGTTATGAACTCCCCAAGACGTATATATAACGACCCCTAGTTTATGTGTTCATGAGATCAATCGCATATATTAACCCACGTACATTTCATCACATGTTTCATATTTCGCCAACTTCACATATTCAACATCCTTTATTAACCCCGCAAACCTTAGATTAATTAATATAATTTAAACAGGGCCCACATATATATAATCAATGACCCAATCACATACTCGCATCGTACCGTGGTTATCCATCGTGCACCTTCCTCATACGGCCACCGTCCAATGGCTCCCTTCCAGATCGACGACGCACAATAATATCGCGCGACATCCTTGGTCGGACATTAACGCGTGATGGTGCGCAGTGGAGGCGGTTTTCAAAAGTCGCTCGGGGACACGCGTTGGTCGATCTATGGAATCGATCCGCCCTCCTCAATTACCACTTTTGCTACAAAGGTGGTGCGATAAAAACCACTTCCAGCCTTAAACCACGTTCACTATTCATTCGCAAGGTTCCGCCCCTCTACTCCAGGTTCAGTCAGCGTACTTTCGCCAATTCGTTTCTCTGCGTTATCAGTTCATATAACCACAATTACTATTATACAGCTCTGATGACATCCTTACGGACTGTTTGACTCGGTTCTCTGTGTGCATTCGATCCACCATTGAAAACACCTTACTCCATAATACAGAGGGTTATCACGCGTTGATTCATTGTCTACTAGTTGGGATACACAGTCGACCGTATTAACATTGGTACTTCTAACTGTATACAGAGCACCATCAAACTCAACACCGAGTTTCTTAACTATCACAGATTTCAATTATCTGTTGTCAGGATGCGTATATAAACACCGAACTTATTCAAGAAAAGCAGATATACATTCAGTCTTATATTCTGCTTGTATAGAACTGTTGATGGATTTCTGAGTTCTTCATACAGTCAGTATCTGCATCTTTTGTCAGAGAGTTGCCATCAAGGACAATCAATTCAATATAATAGGATACCAAAAACATATTGCCAACAATCTCCCCCTTTGGACTTGATGGCAACCATGACTAGAAAAACATTCGGCAATATTCTCCCCCTTTGACATCAAGGGAAAATGATAGATTAGAATCCTTTGTACCGACAATACCATGCTCCCCCTGAGATCATGCTGCATCTTCAAACATAATATTCAATGAAGTAACAGAAATTACTTATACACTCAAGATCAAAGATTCTCAAGCATGAGATTAGATTACAACAAATAATTAGAATGCCAACAATGCATTCTTGCCACATGACCAATTCTCCCCCTTAGCCTGTGCACCTGAACACCTTCAACAGGAGCGTATCCAATTTAATCTTCTGAATTTAAGAAATTCTGATCTTCTGCATGGAAGAGACTACTCCCAGTTTCTGTCTGAGATATTCGAACGCTTCCCTGGGTAGAGGTTTGGTAAATATATCAGCAACTTGTTCTTTGGAGGGAACATACTCTAATTTCACCTTTTGTTCAAACACTTGTTCATGTAAGAAGTGATATTTGATGGGAATGTGCTTGGTCTTGGAATGCATAATAGGATTCTTTGATATACTGATGGCACTTGTATTATCACACATAATGGAGATAGGAGGTGAACATTTGATTCGAATGTCTTGTAATTTTTACATCATCCAAAGAATTTGAGTGCAACATGATGCTGCAGCCACATATTCTGCTTCTGCTGTAGATAAGGCAATAGAGCTTTGCTTCTTGCTTCTTAACTGGGTCAGATATTAACTTAGGGCCCCATATAGAATGCGACCACACTAGTCCTTTTTCCAGATCATCGATGTTCCATTAATCTACATCGGTGTAAGCATGAAGAGTGGAATCAGCCTGAGGCTGGATACCATAGTCCAAAGTCTTGAGTTCCTTGTAGATATTTGAATATTATTTTGACAGCCTGAAGGTGAGACTCTTTTGGATTAGCTTGGAATCGCCCCACAATTCCAACTGCAGGCATAATGTATGGTCTTGTCCCAGTGAGATAAAGTAGACTTCCTATCATAGATATGTATTCTGGTTGATTCACCGTGGGGGAATCATCATTAGAACTCAGATTACATCCGGTTATCATTGGTGTGCTTACAGGTTTTCAATCTTCCATGCCATACTTTTTCAAGATTTTCTTAAGATATTTTTCTTGTGATAAGAATATGCCATCTGTTTCTTGTTGCACTTGCAAGCCAAGAAATAATGTTAGTTCCCCAAGTAGAGACATTTCAAATTCTTGCTGCATATCAGAAGCAAATTTCTGACTCATAGACTCTTCATTACTTCCAAAAATGATATCATCAACATATACAACCACAATCAATAGTTTATCATTTTCAGTTTTTGTGTATAAGTTGCTATCAGTAGACCCCTTTGAGAATCCTTGTTGATGAAGATATTTGTCAAGACGATAGTACCATGCCCTTGGAGCTTTTTTGAGACCATATAGAGCCTTTTTAAGTCTACAAACAAGTTTTTCATCATTTCCCAAAATGAATCCTTCTGGTTGTTCTATATAAACTTCTTCTTCTAGATCACCATTGAGAAAAGCAGATTTAACATCCATTTGATAAACTTTGATTTGTTGGAAGCTTGAAAAAACAACATTCTTATGGCTTCAAGTCTAGCTACAGGGGCAAAAGTTTCTTCAAAGTCTATACCTTCTTGTTGAGCATATCCCTTGCAAACAAGTCTAGCTTTATTTCTTATGACATCCCCATTCTCATTTAACTTATTTTTGAATATCCATTTAGTTCCAATGACATTTTTTTCATGAGGTCTTGGTACTAATTCCCAAGTGTGATTCTTTTCAATTTGATCAAGCTCTTCATTCATGGCTTGAATCCAACATTCATCTTTGCTAGCTTGATTGACATTGTGTGGTTCAATAGTGGATAGAAATTCCAGATAGCTAGAAGATCCTACAAGAGTCCTTCTTGTTTGTACACCTGATCCCTTTTCTCCCAAAATTTGAGATTCTGGATGATTCTTTTGAACATATCTGGATGGAGCTTTTTCAGATAGATCATCTTCGGTTTCTTCATTGGGTTCACTATCTATATCATTCCTATTTGATGTAGAAGGATATATGTCATCATCTTCTTCATCTGTTGTTTGTTTTTCTTCTTTTAGAGCTGCAGGAGACTCATCAATAACAACATCAATACATTCAACAATTTTCCGAAGTATTTTATTGTAACATTTATATGCCCTACTCCTAGAGGAGTAACCAAGAAATATCCCTACATCTGCTCTGGGTTCAAACTTGCCAAGTTTTTCATCATTATTTTTGATAAAGCATTTGCTCCCAAAGACTCTAAAGTGCTTCACAGTGGGAGGATTACCATACCATAGTTCATATGGAGTTTTATCACTATTTACATGAACATGTGCCTTGTTAAGAATATTTACCGCTGTATGTGCTGCTTCTCCCCAAAATGTGTCAGGTGTTTCGGAATCATCAAGCATAGCTCTAGCCATTTGTTGAACTATTCTATTCATTCTTTCTGCTATGCCATTTTGTTGTGGAGTGCCAGCTACAGAAAACTGTCTTTTTATGCCATGTTGTTCACAAAATTCAAGGAATTCATCTGATGTATATTCTCCTCCTCGATCGGATCTAAGACACTTGATTTTTAGATCTAATTCATTTTCAACCAGTGCTTTGAAGATCTGAAATTTCTCAAATGCTTCATCTTTGTGTTTAATCAACCCAATCCAACACATTCTACAGAAATCATCAATAAATAAGATATAGTATTGTTCACCACGTGGTGACTTTTTCTTCATAGGTCCACATATGTTAGTATGAATGAGTTCAAGAGGCTTACTTGATGAACCTTCTTTGGCATTAAATTTCACTCTAGTTTGCTTACCAAATTGGCAAGATTTGCATATGATACTTTCAGGTGGTGTAATATTGGGAAGATCACGAACAGCTTTAAGTTTGCTTGATTTGTTGATTTGAGAGAAGCTCAGATGCCCCAACCTTCTATGCCATAGCTAGTTTTATGAAGATTTACTCATGTAACATTGTTCTTTGCAGTTCTTTAATACATATAGGTTGCTTGGAGTTCTGTTTCCTTTTATAATAGTTTTACCTGTATCAAGATCACGTACCACACATTCTTTTGAACTAAAGACAACTTCAGTTCCTTGAACACACATTTGACTTACACTTAACAGGTTATGCTTTAATCCATCTACATACATGAAATTATTAGCTTTCACCTTTTCTTTTAGAAAAACAGATCCTTTTCCCTTAATGAAAGCAGGAGTATCATTTCCAAATGTAACATTCTTTTCCTTCTCTAGAGCACTATATGCAAGAAGTTTGTTTTTATCACCTGTTATGTGTTTTGAGCATCCACTATCAATGTACCATTGATTTTCTTCTCCTTCTGCAAATAAAGCTATGCCACAATTTTCAACCTGTAATTCCTTCTTTTTCCATACTTTGGAGCTTGAAGGAAGATTCTCTTTTGGCTGGAATTTGCTCCGGCATTCAAATTCTTCATGGCCAAAGTTATTGCAATAAGCACATTCAACTTCATTTTGAAGAGGAGAAAAGTTGTTATATGTATTCTTCTTTGTTCCAATATCAATCCTTTTCTTTCTTGCCTCTCTTGTCAAGATGGTTTTATATGCAACACATTGAACAACTTTATGACCAAAATTGTGACATGAGAAACATTGTCCATTGAAGAAGAAATTTCTGCGATTATAAAATCTTCTACTTGAATTTACCTATTGATTGGTGTTTCTTTGAAAGGTACTCCTGTTAGTGTTCTTTGAATTGAGATGGTCATGCTTTATCTGTAAAGATTCTTTATTCCCTTGCTGAGGGGCAGAATGTTGTGTACTGGCTGTAGCTGCTTTTAGATAATTTGGTGTTGAAGCCTGAGAAGATTCTCCGATATATCCAAGACCTATCTTTAGAAGAGGAGAACGTTGTATCTTGATAATCTCATCTAAGGTTTCAGATCCTTTAGCAAATCTAAGATTCAAAGTCTTTACTTTCTCAATTTATTTTCTTAGACTTACTATTTCACATTCTAATTTCTCATTATGTTTCTCCTTTTCTTGAAGCTGGTTTTTCAGAGTCTCTATGGTTATTTTACTTTCTTCTAAGAAAATTTTGAGTTGATTGATTTCATCAAGAAAATCATTGTCCTCTAAAGCATCCATAAAAGTATCCTTTTCTTCTCTAGACTCCTTTTCAAATGCCATGAGAAGTCTAAGATCTTGTTCACATTCTTCCTCACTATCTGATAACCCATCACTGTCTTCATGAGTATAGTAACTTTTTCTAGTGCTAAACAGATTCTTATTCCTTCTTGCTACTTCCTTTCCTTTTTCATGTGTTTCTTTGTGAGGACACTTAGCAGCATAATGACCAACTCTTCCACAAGCAAAACATTTGAAAGGAAGCTTACCTCTGAACCGTCCTGTACCAAGTTGGAGTTTCTTTACAAAATTTACCTCATCTTCTTCTGAGATATACCCTGATCCTTCTGTCTCTTTTACTTCTTTCCCTTTTGTAGAAGCTCTAAAGACGGCTTCTTTGACTTCAGATGGTCCTCCTCTTCTCATTTCATATGCAGTTAGTATGCCATGAAGTTGCACCACAGTAAGATTTTGAAGATCCTGCTTTTCTTCAAGAGCAGAAACTTTTGACTCAAATTTTGTCGTTAGTGATCTTAAAACTTTTTCAACCAAAGTAGATTCAGTTATTGTTTCTCCCAGATTTCTCATACAATTTACAATATCATCAAGTCGTAAAAAGAAATTAGCAATGCTCTCCTCATTATGCATTTTTAGGTTCTCATATTGAATTATGAGAGTTTGGAGTTTAGCACTTTTTACCTTTGCATCACCTTCATAACTTAGAATGATTTTGTCCCATATTGCCTTTGCTGTATTCAGCTACATGACTTTCACAAATTATGATTCAGTTAGACTTCCCAATAGAGCATTAACCGCCTTTGCATTTGTTTCATAATTCTTTCTTTCCATTGGATCTGTTGGTACTGTGGCTGGATATTGATATCCTGCTTCAACAATAGCCCATACATCTACACCTAGAGACTGAAGATAGGATCTCATCCTTGTTTTCCAGAAGATTAAATTGTTTCCGTTGAAGAGCGGAGGCCTGATAGATGTTATTCCATCTTGATTTATCATCTTGATTGATCTTCCTTCTAGCGGCTAAGCTTTTCAGAAGGACCTGCTCTGATACCAATTGTTGGGAAAAATACTGAGAGGGTGGGGGGGTGAATCAGTATTTAGATCTAACTAAAAAATTATGCATTTAATTCTTTACTTAGATTATTGCATCATTCATTCATCAGAAGTTTAGTAAGCAGTGACCATGTGCAGTAATAACAGAATAAGCCATCACACATAAGCAACACACATGAACACCAGTATTTAAGGTGGAAACCCAATTTGGGAGAAAACCACCGCTGCTGTCGTCTCTGTATTCAATATTTATTATAAAGAAAACTTCTTACAATTTTTGTGCTGACGCAGACTTATACCAGCACGCAGGCACCCACCTGCAGAAGGTTACAACCTTCTCTCGTTTTCCAGTCACTACTGGAAGGGAGCTCCAACCCCCTGATTTGACACCAGCTTGTACTAGCAGAAAGCTTTCAATTTCATGCAGAAGACTTCAACCCTCATATCCACCACATTTCTTCAATTTCTTCATCAGACTTACGTCAGGTCTTCATTATTTCTTTGTAGATATTCCTAGAGATTCATCATTTCTAGATCTAGATATCAACTCCATAGGTGCATCATAGATTCATCTTTTTCAGAAAACGGAGTTCAATCATGCAGATATCTCTTAAAGAGATTTATTCATTAATAACCCCTCAGCATGCACACTCTGTACTTATAATTCTCTTCTCCTTATATAGTTTTTGCCTTTATTAAAACCATGAGTCAAAACCACCCAACTGCTCATGGTATTCCTGGACAGGATCAATTAGATAATCCAGCGGGGTCTACCCAAGCCCCAAACAATTTCTTATTGTTCTATTTTCTTGATTTTGCAAGTAGATAATTAATCTAAGGCTTTTTAATATCTCAATCTGAAATTGAGATATTAATCCAATTCCTCCTTTAGTTATGAACTCCCCAAGACGTATATATAACGACCCCTGGTTTATGTTTTCGTGAGATCAATCGCATATATTAACCCACGTACATTTCATCACATGTTTCATATTTCACCAACTTCACATATTCAACATCCTTTATTAACCCCGCAAACCTTAGATTAATTAATATAATTTAAACTGGGCCCATATATATATAATCAATGACCCAATCACATACTCGCATCGTACAGTGGTTATCCATCGTGCACCTTCCTCATACGGCCACCGTCCGATGGCTCCCTTCCAGATCGATGGCGCACAACAATATTGCACGGCATCCTTGGTCGGACATTAATGCGCGATGGCGCGCAGTGGAGGCGGTTTTCAAAAGTCGCTCGGGGACACGCGTCAGTCGATCTATGGAATCGCTCCCCCCTCCTCAATTACTTCTTTCGCTGCAAAGGTGGTGCGATAAAAACCACTTCCAGCCTTAAACCACGTTCACAATTCATTCACAAGGTTCCGCCCCTCTACTCCAGGTTTTGTCAGCGTACTTTCGCCAATTCGTTTCTCCGCGTTATCAGTTCATATAACCACAATTACTATTATACAGCTCCGATGACATCCTTACGGACTGTTCGACTCGGTTCTCTGTGTGCATTCGATCCACCATTGAAAACACCTTACTCCATAATATAGAGGGTTATCACACGTTGATTCATTGTCTACTAGTTGGGATACACATTCGACCATATTAACGTTGGTACTTCTAACTGTATACAGAGCACCATCAAACTCAACACCAGGTCTCTTAACTATCACAGATTTCAATTATCCGTCGTCAGGATGCATATATAAACACCGAACTTATTCAAGAAAAGCAGATATACATTAAGTCTTATATTCTACTTGTATAGAACTGCTGATGGATTTCTGAGTTCTTCATACAGTCAGTATCTGCATCTTTTGTCAGAGAGTTTCCATCAAGGACAATCAATTCAATATAATAGGATACCAAAAACATATTTCCAACAGAGGATGCCATCCAACAGCCATGCTCTCTCCACGCACCTTCTGAAGAAGTAAACCTATATATGTAGGATTTTATAATGTTGTTCGTATTTTGCAGTGTTTAAATGGTTTTTCCGCTATACTAAAGAAAATTTCAAAGGCTGAGGGTGACGATCCTCCTGCCTTGTATTCATCAAAGCGGATCATTCGCAGGATTCAACTCCACGTTTAGTCAATGACTCATGAGGCATTGATGCTATACGACCCCTGTGCAGCCCTGCACACCAAAAAAAACAGTGAATCAGGCACAAATCAAAGAGTATCAGTGTCGAAGACAAAAATATACCAAAACATGAGATTGAAGACAGCTCTGTGGGGATTACGACTAAGATGGATTATCAAAAGCCTAATCCCCCTATTAAAACACAGTTTAAAGGTAAATCATAAAGGTTCATTAGACAGAAAGCCTCCACCACCACAGCTGAGGAAAATTAATTCCTCCCAGCTACCACAAAGCCACCTGTGCCTCAAAGTATGAAAACAGAGGCCGAAGTTATTGATCAGGATCAGATATTTGCCTCAAGCGTAGCCATAGAGTGAATTCTACAAACAAACTTAATGACAAAACATCAGCAGAGTTACTTTGACATCACACAGAGCCTCAAAAGTCAATAAGAGTTCCCACCGAGCTTAAATCTTGATGTAAAACATTAATACATACAAAACACCTATGTAATTTTTTTCATCGAGCCCCTCAAAGGCCGAGAAGCCATTAAGTCTGTATTAATTATCTTTGGAGATCTTTTATCAGATTTCACCTCCTCATTCTTCTATAAATACTACTGCAGAATATGAGAGAGGGGTTGGTTGATTTGGCTATTGAACATTGAAATGTAATTGAGTTTGAGACTTCTATCTGTAAATAGTGTTCACTAGATCTTAGAGCTCTTCTTGTGATAGATGAGTTAGTCTGGGAAGTGTAGATGATTGTTAAACTAAAGCATTGGACTTGAAGCTGTAACTGGTTTGAAGCATCAATACAAGCTGATTTATGGGATCCTGGTCTATGTTGACGGTGATGTTTTTCTCATTGTAACTTGTTATTTTGTTTCTGTTTTCACTGTGTTCATCTTCTCTTATAAAGAACAGCATGCATAGAGTTAGGACCTACTATATATCAGTACCCTTCTCTGACTGAAAATATTTATCTTCATGTTTCCTTCCAATCTGTGTTATTTAGGAATGATTTAATTCAGTTGAGCAGTTAGGAATGTTGGCACTCCCTCGTCCTATTCTCTTAGCTGAATATTGTTCTTAAATGTTATTTTAATTTCATGTTAAGTAGTGATGAACTAAGGAAGATATGGTGAGCCCTGGTTCTAGTTTTATCCCAAAAGACTAACTGAAAGTTTCCCTTGGAATGTGTTGAATGCTGGCCAGTTTGAAAGTACTTACCAGATCTTAGGCCATTTTGTGTTATCTTTGTGTTCCCCTTGTGTTTAAATGTTTTCTATTGAAAGTGTATCAAAGGTTGGCTAGTTTAAAAGTACTTACCAGATCCTAGTTTACTTTCATGTCTTTCTTAAGGGTGTGTCAAAAGCTGGCTAGTTTAGAAGTACTTACCAGATCTTAGGCTGCTCTTTTCTTCTTATTGTTTCATTTCATTCCATAAATCAAACTTTAAAGATATCCTTAGACATAGATGACTTGCCCCATGGACCACTCTTGCCTCTTTCTGCTTCAATTAAACCCTATTATGACTCCATAGCCCAATGGATTAAAACCTGCAGTTAACTATCTTCCTGGCCAAAACTTGTTTTATTTACTTGCAACTTCACACCTTTGAAACTCTTTTCATTTAGAACTTTCCACCTCAAACAGTAATCATGCTCAACCATCCAAAAACAAACAAAACCCTTGACCTTCATAACTAGCCTAATATCATTACCCAAACTTCAAATACAAATCCATCTTTGCACTTATTGGAGAGATCCCTCTCCGGATTTAGGAGGGTTGGATCCTATAATCCCAAAGTGGTTGAAACGATGTTCTCCCTGCAGTCGTACTTTTTCCAATCTTGCTGATTACAAGGTGCTAACATATAGCAAATTATTTTACTGAACCTTCTTCTTATCAAGAGGCAGTAAAACATAAAGCATGGAAACAGGCTATGGTTGATGAATATCAGGCAGTTCAAGACAACCACACTTGGCAACTTGTTGATTTCCCTCATCATGTTAAACCTATTGGATGAAAATGGGTTTATCGAATTAAGTACAAGCAAAATGGTGATATTGACAAGTATAAAGAAAGACTTGTTGCTAAAGGTTTTGCACAGCAAGGAAGGGATATATTATGAGGAAACGTTTGCTCCTACAGCTAAATGGAACACCATCCACCTCACACATGCCTTAGCAGCTCAACAAGGATGGAAATTTCATCAAATGGATGTAAAAAGTGCTTTTCTCAACGGATATTTAAAGGAAAAAGGGTACATGACACAACCACCAGGTTTTGAAATTGAGGGACAAGAACATAAAGTCTGCAAACTGATAAAGGCTTTATATGGGTTAAAACAAGCTCCCCGAGCTTGGTATGCCAAAATGGATGAATACCTTCAAAAAGTTGGTTTTCATCGCAGTGAATCTGATGATACCTTGTATGTATGCCAACAAGGTAACTGGTGATTTTGGTTATGTATGTCGATGATTTGATCATCACAGGCAACAATGATAATCACATTGAACAGGTGAAAAAGGAGTTACATGCAGGTTTTAAGATGACAGATTTGGAACTACTTCACTACTATCTTAGAGTTGAAGTATTCCAACATCTACATCAAATCTTCATTTCTCAGAGTAAGTATGCAGCAAAAATTCTTCAATGATTTGGAATGCAGGATTGCAAGCCTGTCCTTACCCCTATGGAACAAAACTCGAAACTTTAAAAATTTGAAGGGGGGGAATGGTGAATAGCACTTCTTATTTTTAATGAACTGTGGCATGATATTTCAAGTGTAGACACTCATTCAATGTAGAATTAAATTACACATCCAAAAAGTATCCATTATGCATACATTTGAGAGAACTCACATTGATAAAAATTGAAGATACATTAAAAAATCGTGTTAAATGTACCTTCAATTTTTATGAATGTGAATCTTATCATAAGTATGCATAATGGGTACCCGTTGGATATGGAATTTAGTTCCGCATCCAATGAGTGTCTACAATTGAAATTTGAGTAAACATATAATAACATAAGCCACAGTTATGTCTTGTGTGTCTTCTAATTTCCCTCATGTTTCATTTATAGGCTCGAGTTATGACTAAATCCACAACCCTAATCTCCAAAGTCATTCCTAGTTAATATTATATCTCAACATCACTTGAGATGGATGATTGAGATTCATATAATTCACTACTGCAAAAACATTTTCATTTCATTAGAGTAACTCATTTTTTTCTTATAAAAGAAATTACTTTAATCACTAAAGTAAATTCTATGGCTAAAGTTGTATTAGGTGACTTCCACATGCTTGGCATCATTACCAAGCTCCACAAGTAAATGTAAGTCACTCTCCATCAAACTACTAAATAGATCCCCTACCTATGGCATATGTCCTGATGCACCAATATCTAGGTACCAAGAACTCCTAGTGTTGGTGCTAGTAGATAGATAGGAGACTCCTTGTTGAACTTCACTACAAAATCATCAAGATGAACCTTTGTTGATGTTTTTGTCTATGACGACTTTCCCTTCTCCTTTTTCTTTTCCAAACATTGTGACACATAATTTCCATTCTTTTGGCAACTGGAGCCCCTTATCTTACTCAAGTCTTTCTCCTTCCCTGGTTGAGAGGTTTCCCCCACACTGTAACCATTGGAACCCTTTCCTTTTCCATTCTTGGGTGTAGCAGCCAAGGCCAGGTTTTCCTCTTCATCTTCCTACCTATTGACCTTAGTCCCCTCCTAAGTCTCTTCATAGATGGATTCATATCGAATCCTCTTCCAATTTGAAAGGTGCTCCTAGGAATAAATTCCTTTGAGAAGCAGTTACCATGACTTGGGAAGACCATTCAGTGCCACATCCACGAGCTCTATGTTCTCCACTCTCCCCCTAATGGTTGTAAGCTAATCCCTTGTTTGGGTGATTCTCATGAAGTAACTGGTAACATTATCAAACTTTTACATCTAGATGGATATGAGCTTATTTCTCAATATCATATTCTATTTCATGTTGTTTCTCTAGAATAGGTCTGCTAGAGCTTTATGGATATCCTTGGTTGTATTCTTTTCTACCAAGTGAGTAATCAGGTGATCCTTCACGACATCCATGATGACACACTAAGCTCTAATTTCCTCTATTTCATGGGATTCTAATTATGTTGGTTTTTATGGTGATTGGATCTTCTTATCCATAATCTTCCAAATGCCATTCTCTTTTAGCAACAAGGTAAATCTTTCCTTCTAGGGTAGGAAATTTGATGCTATATCCAAGAGATCCTATAAATTGATATAGTCATTGTACCATCTCTTATTTGATCAATTATTGTGTTCTTATTCCTTCAATCACCCACAATAATAATTTTGGTTTACATATTTTCAACAATCTCCCTCATGGATTTGTGTCTTGGTCCTTTGAAACAACCACCAAGTTTTTTTGTTCCAATCTCCTGACTAATTCGATCTCCCTTTCTCCCTATTAAATTTGACTTGTTCATACCAACTGTTGGATACACTGGCACTATATTTCATACCAATTATACTAAAATATTTCCTCTGTAGTCCACCGTGTTACCTCAACACCTATTCCACTAATGTTTAGTGGTTCATGTACTCATACGACTGCATATGGCATATACAACCAACCCTCCTTTCCTTGTGACATGATCCTAAATGCTATATTTGTAGTGGCTTACTCTACCAAAAAATTCTTGCACGTCTTCACTAATGGTGATTTTCATTGTATAAATATTGGCATACTTTCTTTATTCATTTGACACAATTATGACTAATGGTAGCTATTCATGTGGATTTTTCAACGATTTGACTGTTGGTTACTATGGTTGCCTCTTTTCCTCGTAACAACTCTTGACCTTAGTGGTTGTGCTTGTCTTATGTTGCAGCTATGCTACCGACCAATAATATTGTTGGCCCCCCATAACAATGACTGTCGACTACAATTTTGAGACTGATTTCCTTCAGATTTAACATTATGATACCATGTTAAAATTTACTTGAAATCAATAACCTGGAAATTCACTACCTAGCAAGTTATAAATCCATTGAATAAAAGCACAACTAAGATATTAACAAAACTTAAACAATGGAAGAAATTTTTTTAATCAAATTCAATAACATAAGCACAGAAATTTTCTTCCCAATCAAACAATGCTTCATTTATTAAATTTAGAACTTGGTTGGGCATCCTTAATGGGAAAATGGTCCTCAGAGGAAATTACATATACAATAATGAACCTAGATCTGAACCAACTGAATAAGTCCTAGATTTGTCATGGTTGATATAGATCTCCCTTGTGCTTTGCACGTTCCTCTAACCCAAAAAACTTGAATGGAAGTCCTTCTCCACCGAACCAATGAAATCCCATTCTAATTGTATCATGTGAGAAAAATGTCTTATGTGTCTTCTCCCTTGGACTAACCTTTCTTCTATAGGATTGGGTTAAGACTGAATCCACAACCTTAATCTCCAATGTGATGGATGGTTGAGATTAGATATAAACAACACTGAAGATCAATTATTGATATGTATCTAAATCATTGATGCAAAATTATTTACATTTCATTAGATTAACTCAATTTTTATCTATAAAATAAATTACTTTAAACACTAAAGGAATTACTAAGGTTAAAGGTGTATTAGGAAACTTTCGCACTCCTACGCACCTAGGCATGTGCAAAAGTACTTTCCTGTGTTACAAACATCAACACTATATGTCTAGAAGTGTAATGCTTTGATTAATTTGGCTCATCCAGTGGATCAACTTACAATTGGACCTGGCATGTGGAAATGGATTAGGAAGTCTTATAGATTAAGTAAAGGTTGAAGGGAGCACAATATTTTCAAAAGAGTTACGTAGATAAAAACAACAAAATCCATATGGAATTTAAGGTGGGGGACTATATGTATCTCTAGGCTAAGCTCGATAGGAACCTATGCCAAACATAGAAAATTTTAGGGGCGAAATTAGGGGATTATTTATTTTGGTTGGGCAATTTTTTTACAAATAGGGGTTTGAATATGCATCACCCAATATTTATTTAGAAAGAAATAGTTCTAAACCATTATCCTTTGGGAATTTGGTGGGGAGAGTTTAAAAACGTATTTCGCCTTGCAAAATTCAAACTACATTCTCCCATTGGCCCTATTATTTATGGTAATTGAAAGTATCAAGATATATTTCACCCTAATATTTTCCCTCTACTATATTTTTCTATTAACCCAAAATTGTTGGAACTTGTTTTTTTTTTAGTGAAATTCAAACTACATTCTCCCAATCGCCATATTTTTATGGTAATGGAAAGAATGGAGATATATTTCAAACTATTTTTATGGGAATACCAATTATTTGGATTTGTTTCTCCACATGGAATTTATTTTCACTCTATTATATTATTCTGTCAACCCAAAATTGTTGGAATTTGCTTCTTTTTTTTCCAGTAAAATGTATCCGCACTTCATGGAATGTGGAATCATAGGTTTATAGGAATCGGGGGTCTATATGAAAGTCATTCTATCACTATTTAAACAACAATTGCAATGGAGAGATCAATTTGTATAAAAATGTGAATATGATTATTCAAATTTTACTTTTATTTTATTTTTTACCTAGATAAACTATTATAAATTTTTCTTATTATAATAGTAAATACTATCAATAAAACTCTATATAAATAGTAGAGGATGTACCACCTTTTTATATTTTTATATGTCTAGATTGAAAATTTGTTTCATGTACTAAATCATTTAACTCTCTATATAAAAGAGATAGCTGATTTTATAAACCTAAAATACTTTGGTTGTAAGATAAATTTAATTGTATACATCACTGCATTCACCATCCAAGTCGTTAAAATTGTTCAGGAATCAATAAAGTAATAGTCCAACCAAGATTTTTCACAAATTCCTTTAACATGGACACTCCAAGACATTCAATGGGCTTGATCCACCATGTATCATGAAAGGGTGATTGTTCTCCGCAATCTCTCTTTTTTAATTCAATTAGCTGCAAATGATAGTACTAAGGGTGGTGGAGCTATACTCCAATGTAGATATAAAATCTACTGACTTGTAATGTCTACCTTTTACTTACAATAGCATTTTTAAAAAGTTTACAAAATAGTTAGTTTCTACACATTGAGATTCACATTAACTCATTTTCATGGAATTTTAAATATTTGAAATCACCTTCGGAAATTATAATCTCTAAATTATTTTGATTTTACATCCACCTTTGTGTTTTGCAAACTTATTTTCATGCAAATTTAAAGGTTTGAAATCACCTTCAGAAATAATAATCTCTAAATTCCTTTTATTTTACATCCACCTTTGCTTTTTGCTTGAGTGTAACAATTTTATATGTTTCTTTGAACTCTTATTCATGTTTAAAGTATATACTATAAATCCTAGATCCTAAAAAGTTATGTAAATTAGGTTGTGGATATTTGTTTTCCTATCTGCTTAGAAACATTCTATTGCTTACATGTTGTAGTCTTTTGGTAAAATTGTGTGTATAGAATTAAAAAATATAATCAACAAACATATATAGATAAGAGGAATAATAATTAAACCTTTTTTAAAAAACATTATTAGAGATACTAAGTTTGTGCATGGAATAAAAAAATATAAGTATCTATACAGATGATTTGTTGGCGAAGACAAAGTAGGAGAAATTCCTTCCCTTCTTTGTAGATTTGCTATGTTTTCTGGTAAAATTTAGATAAATTCCTTTAGAATTCAACTCCAAATTTTCTCACCTACAATTATATAAATATATAAATATATACATATACATATATATTGTAGTCAGTGTGAGTCTACATTTTTCTTCATCAATTCACTTCTTCCATTGTATTTTATTAAAAAAAACTAGTTATTGCTCATAATAATAATATTAGTGACTATTTTATTAATTTTGGTATTATTATTATTATATTTACACTACTTTGAACAAAGAAACAAGTGTTTTACTATTTTTCTCATTTAAAATTAATAATTTTATAAATTTGAAAACACTTAGTAGGGTAAGTTTTTTGCTTTAAGATATTAATTAAACAATTTCGTTTAATATATATATATATATATATATATATATATATATTTCAATGTCATCTTCTAAATTGACTTGTCTAATTTTCTTTGTATTATATCATCAATTAAAAATATATATATATACACATACTTATTTAATTATTTTTATAATTAAAAAGACAAATGATGTAAAAATGAATTGAAAAAATACTAATATCCTTGGATCATCTGTGGTGTATTAAACAAAACCGAAAGATTCTTGGGTTCACGATTTTAAAGAGAGTCGACTGCACGTTGTCTCGTACTGAGGGTTCTTTGGTTTCAAACAACTCCTCTGGTTGCAGAAAGATTAAACGACACCGACGGGTTTATCCAGTGGATATATAAACATTTAATTCCTCAGATATTCATTATTCTCTATGGTGGATATACATTCCCGGGCCTATCTTCATTAATATCCTTGTATCATCTGTGGTGGATTAAACGAAACCAAAATATTCTTGGGTTCACGATTTTAAAGAGAGTCGACTGCAGGTTATCTCGCACTGAGGGTTCTTTGGTTTCAAAAAAATATTCGATAGAGCTTCGTGGCTCCAAGTTCATCACCTGCAATGAGCAAGAAAAAATGAATTTCTAATCAAAATCCTGAGCTAAACAACCAGTCGTCTAAGTGAAGAATTTTTCTGTTGTCTCTATAGTGGATTTCTCTGATCCGGTCGGCGGGCTGCTATTCGATCCTGGGCACTTGCGATCTACTGTCTGGTTTAATGATATCAGGTGCACACATTCCTTATCTTTTTCTAATACATATCTTCCCATATATTCTCAAGTATGAATAAGTCACCACAGCTACCAAATATTACCAAAGGTAGACCTATCGCAGTTACTCTACAGAGCCTTTATGAGTATATAGAGTCTTTAGAGAAAAGTAGAGAAGAAATAGAAGTCAAGCTACAAACCGAGTTAGAAGCCATGCTAGAAAAAAAATTCACATATCTTGAAGACAAGATCCAAAAAAAAACAGAAAATAAAATAGAACTATTGGAGAATAAAATGGAGGCAATGTAGACTAGGTTGCAGGTCATAGAAAAATAAAACCAAGATACGAACCAAACATCCCAACAAGGAGATGTTGATACTATAGATAGTCTTAAAATGAAGGACATGATTAAATAACTAGAAGAAAAAGTTAACAATCGTCTCACCCTAAATAGTGTGGCAGGTAAATTAGATATCAAACCAATTAAAAATGAAATGAAAAAATTGATCGAATTAGATCATGAGTGTAACAAAAGGGTCTTGAACCTTATAATCTTCGGTTTGAAAGAGGAGGTAGACGAGGATACTTTAGCCATAGCCTAGAAAAAATTACATAGTAGATTACAAATTGAAACCACGTGTATCATAGAAGAAACAAGGTTGGGGAAATTAACTGAGAATGAAGGAAGGCTTATCTGAATAAAGGTGAGCTTCTAACCATAAGTATGACATACTTAGTAAAACCTCAAGTCTAAAAGGAATGAGAATATTTATAAATGAAGATCTCATTCCAGAAGATCAAGCAGAATTAAGAAAGGAGGTTCAAAAGGTAAAAGAAGCTAGGAAGGAAGGAAAATGGGCAATACTCAGAAATAGAAAAGCCGTTATTCGAGATAGAAACCAAAAAGATAGTAATAAATAGCAATTCAACATGCTCTGAATTCTTTCTTGGAACTATCAAGGATTTCCATGGAACAAAGGCCCCAAGCTAAGGTGGATCTCAAATGATGTTTATATTATATTGCTTGTTGAAACTTGGGAGCACAAAAAATCTAAGGTCCCTAACAATAGATGGCTTTGTATGGTTTACTGAAAAAACAAATGTCAATGAAAATTGTTAGTGTAGTCTATTATGCTATGATCAAATTTACTCTTTGCATTTGCATATTAGGTGTCTCATACCGAATAAATTTCACCATTCCATTAGGTCATGGATTCATCGGTGGTAGTATCGTTTCTCAATTGTCCCTCATGAAGTACTTGTTGATCTTCCTTTCTATGGTCTTAGTCATTAGTCATATATTCTCAAAATAATATCGATGGGTGTGGGATGGTCTCATCAGTTCTAGGGTCTCCCACCATGGTCAAATTAATAATTAGTGTCAATAATGTCATCAAGGTCATGAAGTCAATAAATTCGAAAGTTACGACATGAGATCATCTTCCGAAAGTCCATCGAAAGAGCAGGAAAGAGCTTTCCAGCAGTATATACACTCTCAGCCCGACACGGATTGAAATTTATGCTTCGAATGATAATTCCTAAGCCACTCCCCCTATTTCCCCATTTTCCCCTTTCAACTTTGTGTTATTAAAAGTTTTATTTTTCCTTTAAATCCTATTTTTCCCCCCTCCGCTATTCTTTATTATAATTACTTCTTCAAAAATATGTCTCGATTTTGTAATAAACTCACTTCCTCACATGACCCATTGGACTTTATAATAAGGTTCCATATTATAAAATTTTACTTTTAACTTACTTCCCATCTGCCCATCATGCTTATTACTTAAAAAACTTTATGATAAAGTTTCATATTATATATAAACCCCACCGTTTATAAATTTCAATCGCAACGTTTAACAAATCGCAACATTTATACTGGATGCTCCGATTGGTTCATCGCAAAATTTACAATGCGATTGATCGTACAAAACTCTGATCACTCCAATCGCAACTCCCCTCCAATTCCTCGATCGCAGTCTTCTCCGATTGCGCGATCGCGACATCCCCCGATTGAAACCTCTGATCGCTTATCTCACCATTGATTACCCCCGCCAATCGGACGGCCCACCATAAATCGCAACACTCCCGATCACTCTTCCTCTCTGATTGATCGCATCGCAAGTTTTGTGATTGCGATTACTCCCCGCTCCCGGTCTCCAATTGCGATTGACCCCGGTCCCACTTTAGCCCTTCGCCTATTAATAAATACCGTCATCCCTTTGTATAAAGCGAAAAATCATTTTTTTTGTTTACTCTTAAGGGATTTCCCCGCCCAATTGTGTATTTCTCATCAGACCCAGGCTAATCGCATCGGAACCTTTTGGGGTGTTGTTTCAAACAATAATCACCCCCCATCTCCGATTGCGATTACATTGTTATTTCATCTGCCCGCCCTGCTCTAAACTCCGATTTCGAGTTCTGTTTGTTACGTTATCTCCCTCCCCCGGTTCATTCCGATTGCGATTTATATGGGTCCAGCCTTCTTCCCTTCCTCTTTCCCATTAAAAAACTGGTTTCCCTTCACTAAAAGCAAAATTTTCGTTCAAAGCCATTTTGATTTAAAAAGTTGGTTTTATTCAAACAGCAAATGGAAAGCAAAGAACAATCAAAGGTCGAGAGCTCAAAATACAACAAAGATATCTGCAACAGCAGGAAAATAGGATCGGATTGTCTATTCTGTCCTCAGTTACGATTTAAAGGAATCTATGTTGCAGGTTTCCACTCCTTATTGGCTATCAGCTAATTCGAGAGGCATAATGTAACGATGATCCTTCTTATGGGCATATTGTTGTTTTTCTTTGCCATATTCAGATTTCAGTCCTGGAGTTGTTGTAACAACTCTCCTTTCTGTTGATCTACATTTCCACGAATCTGTTCTATTTATTGTATTGTAAATCATTTGTAAGAGGTCGAAGTCTAAGTCTCAAAAAGTAAGGGAATAGTGTGGAAGAACATCTCTGCGCTACATTGTACACTTTGACAGGAATTAAATAAGAGATGCAGCTCTGATTTGTGGGATCCATGTGGTATGAGAGTTAGATTTTTTTTCTTTCCTTTGTTTCATATGTGATTTGTTATGTGTTCCATTCATCCATAAATATTTCCTTTGAATGCTTTCAAGATAGAAAGGTAGAATCCATTTTATATGCTCTGCCTTGGGAAATCATTCATGCTCTGTGTTTTTTCTTCTGTTTGAAAAGGATCCATCTATTGTGCCCTTTTCAGCTCCTCACCAGTCTTTCCGTCCCATCCTTATTAAACCTTAAATGCTAAGTTTCATGCCTATCTTGCCCCATGAAATATCCTGTGTCCTGATTTAATTCCTGGTTTCAACTGTCTCTATATCCCGCACATCCCTGAAAATTTATTCATTCATTCTATTAAACCTTTTCCATCATTTTATCTAGCCTAATATCAGTCCATTTATTGTGTTCCATTGAATATTCTTTTATGGAGAGAGCCCTCTCCTGTCCTTGTAGGGCTAGCTACAAGGCTGAGCGTGGTTTATTTTGTTACCCTGTTTTGCCTTTGCAGCCAGAGGTCCAATTCAGGTGCTAACATTCTCTGGCGACCATACTGGGGATACTATTCAAGATTGTTTGTTTGTTAGTGTTATTTGTTTTATAAACTACAGACGGAGCCTGAAGTTATGCCAGGTAGCCTTCGAACTGCACATTTCTTTGCAGGTGCATAAGTAGATAAATGTTGCTTCAGTCAATCTCCGGTCTAGTTTTATAGACAATAACATCTGACTTGCAATATTTTCCCCAGTAGAAAAAATAATTCCAGACTTTTGAAAGATGATGTTCAGATTTTTGCTAGGCTGCAAAATAATATTTTTGTAAAATATACATTTGACCACACTGGCTTCAAGAAGATACACCAGGGCTATTCCAGATCCAAATCCTCCCCCTGTGTTTGAAAATCCAAATCTTATCCCAAGAATTGTCAGAAGATAAGAAGGATCATTAAGCCCCAGACCTGTTTTCAGATCTTATACTTGGCCCAGTGAATGGTTTTTCGTAGAAGATCTTTCCTTTGACGGGAATTTTGAGCTTTCTTTATTTAGGAATAAGTCTGAAAATGGCATTGATGATACAGTTTTAGATCCTGACTTCCTTGTAGATATTGAAGTCCAGAGAGCAAATACCTCCATTGACGATTACATTTTGAATTCTCCTCAGTCCATCATTGTAACTAATATTCCTGAGCCTTCAGAATCATCAGGAACAACATTTCCCCCTCCCAATTCATCAGCATTCCCATCAGTCAATTCCCAATTATCATCTCCTCCATTAACACCTCCCTCAAATCCTACAAATCCTACAAATCCTGTCGTAAATCCACCAAGAGTTATGGCTACTAGGTATGTACCCCTGGTCTTCCCCCAGGTCCTCAATGACATGCCAGCTGAATATCAAGCAAAATTCCTATTTTTGATGCCACTCAGAGCATCACGGCTCAGCAACATGTTGACAAAATGAATGAATTTTTTTATTTGAATGAGGTAGAAGCAGAGAATGTAATGATGAGGTTGTTTGTTCAAAGTTTCAGAGGCGAAGTCAGAAAATGGTTTAGAGCCCTACCGCCAGGCACAATTCGCACGTTGCAGGAGTTACACACTCAGTTCTTGGACCGGTGGGAGGTAAAAAAGAACCCACTTCAAATTTTGTCTGAATATGAGAAAATTAAAAGGAATGTGGGTGAAACCGTGCAGGATTATTGTTTGAGATTCAACGCTTTATATAATGCTATCCCAACTAATTTAACTCCCCTTGAGGGACTGGCATTGTTAAAATTTCTTGATGGATTTGATGCCGACATGGCCTATCAGCTGCCATCTTGAAGACATGCAGAAGATAGCGGTTAATGTTGAAGCAAATCTGCTGGCTAAAAGAGCACGAGCCAGAGTTGAGAAAAGAATCACAATAAAAGAGGAGGCCTCTACTTCAGACAGTAAAATGGACACTCTGATCAGAATAGTGGAAAAAATGGTTGATAGGTTAACCATCGCAGATAGACCAGAGCCTCAAATAAGAAATCCCAATTTCAGAGGGCAGCAGCCGCAATTCAGAATTAAACAGAGAGAGCCAAGAACGCAGGATCAAGCTACGCCACCGCAACAGAAAATTAAAACTCCTTTGCAACAGAACTATGTGCAAGGGACGAATTCAGATGACGATGATCCTGTGATTGAGGCTAATCATTTTTTCACGGCCGATGGTGCACCTATTTTCCTTACAGAAGACGATGAATACAAAGTGGCGACTCCCGACATTCAAAAAGACCAGAATTTCATTTTGGCCAATGATACAGTACTGGAAGAAGAGTCTGATGACTATCAGAGAGGGTATATGAATTCTCTGTCAGCTCAGCAAAGGCAGTACTCTTTAAGGAATAGAGAGGTTACAGTGAGCCCCATCCAAAAAAGAAAGGAACTTCAAATGAAAAATGATGCACAGAAGAAGGGAAAGGAGCCAACAGAGAAGAAAAACCCACCCATTAAAGAGGTAGAAAAAGCTCCCTCCTTTAATCTAGAAAATTAAATCTAAAAATTAAAAGTGTCTATGCCCCTCACAGAGTTGGTCAAGAATAGTGCGTATAAAACTCAGGTGTCCAAAGTCTTGCAAATCGATTCTATCTCTGATACGATCAACATAGAAGACAACTACCCTGAACTTATTTTCGGTCCAGCCACAGAATAATCTGTAGAGAATGAAGTCCCCCCTTTTTACTTGAGTCTTAGAGTGCATGAGTTTATCCTGTGTAACGCTATGTTAGATTCCGGGGCCTCACATAATTTGATGCCCAAAGCTGTCATGGAGAAGCTAGGTCTTGACATCACTCGTAAATATCATGAATTTTATTCCTTCGACTCAAGTAGGGTCCACTGTATTGGTTTAATTAAATATTTGGTAGTGTCTTTAGATCAGATTCGAGCAAAGAATGTCTTGATGAATGTAGTTGTTGCTGATGTCCCACCAAGGTTTGGAATGCTCTTATCTAGGTCTTGGGGTGAAAAACTTAAGGGAACCATACAGCTTGATTTCTCTTATGCCACTATCCCTGTATTTGGCCAGTTGAGGAAGTTGTATAGGGAAAAGAAAATGAAGTATATGATTACCAGCAAAGATAAGCCTGTAAACCATCCCATAAATGTTGTCCATACAGATTTAGAGTCTTTTGTCTTGTATTCTAATGGTGGTTTGAATGATGAGAATGTTCAATTGGTACAAGTAGATGAAATACCCGAGATTTTAGATAATTTCAGAGAGGTCCTGTTAGCCATCAGTATTTTTTACATGTTAGTGATGACTATATCTACAGCTGAGTTTTCTAGAAACTGATTTCCTTATGTCAATATGTCATCCAGAAAACCCTCCCAAAACTTTTTTTGTCCTTCTATCTATTCAGTCCACCTATGGCGAAGTCAAAACCTCATGATCACAAGCCTACCTAGCTTCAGCCTTCTTGATCTACCCATCAGATTTAAAAGGCAAATCCACATCTGTTTCAAAAGTCTTCCCTATGTTAGGAAGTGGCGTTTTAGGACATTTCACCTTTGGCAATCCTCAAAAAGCCAAAAAGCCCCCATCTGCAAAAGACCTGCCATGACTGATCCCTTACTTTGCAAATGAAATTGATAAGCAGCCTTAAGTCGCGCCACTCACACCCCCTAGATCTCAGCACTGCATAAAACCCAACCTCAAGCTGACTATTAGGTCTTTCACAGTGTTCTATGGTTCTACAAAGGCAGGAAATATATTTCATCTCATGGAGTAAATGTTTGAGTTTATAGTTAGAGGAACAGCTGTTTCTAAATGTAACTTGAACCTTTAGATATGTCTGCAAAACAGAAAGCCAATCATCTGGACTTTACAACTCTTTTCAGCATAAAAATCACAGTAAGAAAAGGTCACCACTGTCTCAGCAAACTGGTAAATTGTCAAGGCCCAGAACCTCCTTCATTCACAAGCAGAGGGTTAGGGCGCCTCCTTCATCCATAAGCAGAGGGCACGGGCAAATATTGACTTAGATGATGGCAAAGATCCAGGTTTGACTTGAGCTGAAACAAATGAAACAGGGACTCCAGGTTTTATGAATGTGACTAATGATCATAACAGGAATATAGTGGAAATATGCTAAGCTCAAAGGAAAGGGGAGTTTGGTCTGATAAAGGAGCTCATTTCAAACTTGCAAATCATATGAATTGTTGAACTTTAGAAGGGCCTGTCATCAGTAAACATCCAAATCATAAGAAGCCTGTTTTGTCCAAGATCAAATGGAATAGATGTTGTTAACCAATGTCATCACACAGGCAGGAGAAAAGTTGTTTGTTTTTCAAAGGATGCTGACTTAGACTATCTTTCAAATAATTTGTCATAAGTTAACCAAATTGAATGCTAACTTTTCAGTTTTCCCCTCAGAGCAGTACAGTGAAACAGTGACACTTTGACTAGGGTTTTTTCTGAAGCACAGTAGTGTTTGCAAGCAGAGGTGCCAGTATTGATGTGTTTCAAGTTGGTTGCTTACCTTCATAATCCAAGCAAAACCTTGTCATGCAGCCTTAGCAAATAATCTTCAGATACTTTGGTTAGTGAAGAGCCTCCTCCATGTATGAGCAGATGGCCAAGGCATTTAGTGTTGTTGAAAACTGATTGGTCAAAAGGAAGCCAAGCATTTGTCAAAAAGGCTATCCTTCATAAACAAAGTAAAGGACACTCATCCTCCTGCTCATAAGAGAATGCCTTCAAACAACTCATCACAGTGGAAAAGAAAGCAAAGTACAGTTGGTTTTCCAAAGAAAATCTGCTCCTATAACAAAGTCAAAGATACCTTGCTGGTATATTTTGAGCAGAGGAAAAGTGTTAGAAAAAGCGCCCTCGAGTATAGACAGAGGATGAAAGAGTTTAAGTAAATTCCACTGAAGTAGTGTACCCACAGTCAAAAAGAGGCTCAAATATTTCATCTCAACAAATACCAAAGGATAGTAAAATTTGCTTGGCTGTTGAATCATCATACCTCTGCCACAGTGAAATTAGGGTTAAGGAGCACCCGGGCAGTTTGTTTCAAAATGATTTTCTGATCAAAAAGAGATGAAATTTACAAAATTGAGAGAGGTTTTTGTCCCTCATAGGTTCAAAAATAAAAAACTCCTTCAGTTTCTGCACAGGTATCATGGTTTGTGAGGAACATGAAAAATACAGATGTCACGGGAGAACTTCTGCACTAGGATACACCATTTTTGACCAGTGATGGGACAGTCAGTTTTTGAAGGCTCAATTGGACTCCAAATGAAAAAATTCAAGTTTATATGGAAAATAGACTTCCATATCTTTCCTATGAGCCATCTCGGGCCAAATTACGACAAAAGGAAGGCATCCAAAAGTAGCCTGCAATCAACGCTATGTTTTTCTACACCAGCATACACCATTTTTGACCAGTGATGGGACAGTCAGTTTTTGAAGGCTCAAATGAACACCAAATGAAAAAATTCAAGTTTTTCTGGAAATAATACTTCCACATATTTCCAACGAGCCATCTCGCGCCCAATTCCGACACCGGGAAGGCATTCAAAAATGGTCTACAAACAGCTCGATGCATTTCTGCACCAGGATTTACCAGTTTTGACCAGTGTTGGGAAAATCACTTTTTGAAGGATCAAATGGACACCAAATGACAAAATTCAAGTTTTTCTGGAAAGTAGACTTCCACAGCTTTCCAACGAGCCATCTCGCGCCCAATTCCGACACTGGGAAGGCCTTCAAAATGAACTGCAAACTTGCGCGACTTGCCTGGAAAAGGGCGCGACGTGCCTGGAGCGAAAAATACAAAGGGCCATAACTAAGGCGCGACGTGCCTGTAGCAGCCTGCGGCACTCCTGTAGAAATGGTCAAAAATTTGCCTAAAAACCTTTAAAAACTCTTTCTATAGCTGCTCAAACAGTTAAACAAGGGCTGCCATCCATTTTTTAGGGTCTTGCTACAATTCAAGGAGATGTGTTAAATGCTTTGAAGAAATTTGACACTGTGGGAGGTTAGAAGAGTGATTCATTAGTTTCAAGGAACCTAGAGCTGCCCTCAAGGCCAAGATGAAACCAAAACCTCTGTCGGCATTTTTAATGGAGAAAAACAGTGTGTAGGAGGGTTGATAGTTTTGTTTAAACACTCGAGTTTTGCTGTGGTTTATGCTTGCTCAAGGAGAACATAGTGAGTGGTGAGTTTTTATTGATGTATAAAGCCCATTAGACCGCTCTCAAAACAAGGGTAAGGGATGAAGGCACTGTTTTAAAGCAGAAATTCAGGGTTTAATAAACGAAACAGTGGCCCAAATTTCAACCACAGTAATCATCCATATATCGCTTGGTCATTGTTCAAAGTTTTCCTCGGTGTGGTGAAGAGCATAATCAAGGCTGCCTTTTTTACAATAAACAGATTTTTGTATATGAAGCTGTAAGTTGTCACTTGGAGGTATTGACAAAATTATAGGTGAGGAATAGTGAATGCAGGGGCAGTATCTTGATTAGGAGAGATGTTTGCTTGCTACAAGGATATTTTATCCTCCTCAAAACACCTAGAGCCATGGCACCTTGCACTAACACAGTGATCTTTGACTGTGTTTTTACATTTTGGTTAACACTGTGCTTATCATTAAGATTATTTGTTGAATGGCATGCAGAGGGAGAAACACAGTATTTGGAAAGGTAAAAAATAAGCCTAATTTCATGACAGTCAATCTGTTCTTGTAAATGTTTTTGATTCAAAAGCATCTTTGTGGGAGTAAAAAGGACAAATAACCACTTGTTGATTCCTTTGTTCTATAAAGCAGTTTCAGAGGTAAAACCACACGTACATTTGGAGGTCATCGAACTTTGTGTGAGCGACGATGAAAGTATAAGGAGAGCGATGCACAGTTGAAGGTTGTTATTTATTTGAAAGCTACCGTAAGTGCTGAATACCATCAACCCTGCTGCCACCTAACCCTTGTGTACAAGTCACTTTTTTTCTGTGGGAAAACCTTGGGTTGTTGTGTTCATATTAAATTCGGTTTATGATTGGTCCTAGCTATGGAAAGCAATTATTGTTAAGTCAAAGGTCTTCCTTTTCCTTCCTCTACGAAGACAAAGGTGTCCTATTGCCTCAAACACCAACGCTGGGTGCCCAAACACAAGAAAGTCCTCCTGAATGTGTTTTCCTTTGATTTATGGTATAAGTCGTTATGAGTACTGGCTGATTTATATGCAAAGATAGGAAAGGGAACATTCTGAAGGTGCAGAGGTCTTATATTGAAAAGGGCATTCACAATACATTTGGGAACATTGTTGATTAACCAAACAGGGTTTGACCTTTCATCAAACAGAGTCAGTGAGGAATATGCCACTATAATTTCAAGGTGTTGTCAAGATGATATGAAAATAGCAGTGAAGTAACATGAGGACAGTGTGTTGTTTAGAAAAGAGTTTTTGTTGGTATTTGAAGTGCTACCAGACCTTTGTTAACACATCAAACATTACAAAGCCTATCTCTTTATACTATGGACAGTCACCTTTGACTGTGTAAGATATTTATTGTTTGACTGTGTTTGTGTTATTAAACATATTTGGTGAGCTGTATACAAGGAGGGTAGTGCTTTGTTCAAAAATAATTTTATTGGATTTTAACTCCTACAGGCCTTTGATAACACCTTAGAAGCATTTCAAAACTCTGCCACTTTATCTCATACACACAGTAACTTTGATTGTGTAAGATACATTTTACGGTTGAATGTCTTCATATTGGTGGATCTGCTGATGAAGTGCCTACAAGGAAAAAAGAAGGTCTTGAACTAAAAGTACGGTTGTTGCATTCCTCTAAAAAACAAGGGTGTCTTATATCCTCAACACATCAAAGGAAAAGTGACTTTACCACAAAACACAGAAGCATCACTTTGGCTGTGTTGTTATCCTTGAGTCTACTTGTTGAATGACATACAAAGGCAAGAAAAGGTATTGTTTGGAAGGAGCAGGGATCTTATACCCAAGGAGGACATCACACAAAACAATTGAACCATGGTTGCCTTGATCAAAACAGTGACTGACAGAGAAGGCAGAATTTTGTTTGAGCAGCAAGAACATGATGAACATGGCCATGATAGTGACGAAGCAAGGGCAACCAAGAGATGATACACAGCAGCATCCTGATGAGGGCAAGCGAATACAAGACATGGATCACGAAGGGAATTCTCCAAAGTATGTGCTATCTGCCTCTCCTAGGCAAGGGGCCATGACTTCTTCACCAAAGCCAGAATGCCAAATATGAGACAAGGCTGCCCAAGACAAGCTCAAGAAGGCTAAAGGGAAGCGCCCGACATGGAAAGTAAAAAAAGACACTTCAGAACTTCATATTTTGGTTTTTGCTTCCGAACATATTGCCAAGGACCCTTGAGGGTCATACACGCCGATTTTGGGAAAATTTTGACACAATCTTGTTTTTTCACATTTTTTTGGGTTTTTGGCCGAAAACTCATAATTTCGCCATTTCAGTTTGATGAGTTTTCAAGGGAGGAGGATGATACCAATGGATGCCATAATTCCATGAGCAGTTCTCCAGTGATTTTCAGGGCATTTGAAGATCATTCGCCCCCACAAATTGGCGAAAAACACCCTCTTTTTGCACATTCTGCCTGCCATATCAGCAGCCTGCTATTTTCTGGGTTTTTGCACACAGGTACAGTTTTGAGGTACTTCCCGAGATCAGATTGAGGTAATTTCACTTGCGCCGGAAAGAAGACACAGAGAGCTTTCCAACGAGCCATCATGAGCCTCGTTTCGACACCAGGAAGGCTGCTATTTGCCTTCAGCAAGTCAGGGGACCTTTTTCAGGCATAAATATGAAGTATTTTTGTAATTTTTGAACTCCAAAAATCTGCTTTTCCCAAATGTGCGTTAAGCTATTTTTATCATTGGGAAATCATGTAAAGTCAATATAATTTCCGTTTTTAGCAGGTTTTTAGATATTTTATGGGATATTTTGTGCCTTGGGCTTTGCAAAGCCTCAAGGACAAGTTTAGATATTTTGACTTGGCCAATGGGATAGCTAGTTGCTCCATGAGGTTTTCCTCCCTCAAGCCTATTTATTCCATGGTTCTCATTGTAAATCGGAGGCTGAACTTGAGAGAAGAATTAATGCATTGGTCATATGAGCTTTGAAGAATACACTTGAGTTATGATTTTTGGACTGCCTCTTGGATGCTTTTGAGGAATGATGAAGGATTGTTGATGGATTCCTTGACATGGTAGAATGGTATAGTGTTTCTTTATATGTTTTTGTCTTCTAGTTTTCATTCATAATACACATTTCTTGCTGCTATAGATCAGTAGAGATTGATTTTGAGATATGCCCATGGAGGCACCTCAAAATCCCTGAATCTTCATAGCTTGATGTTTTCTTCTCCCTTAGTTATGCTAAAGAATTCTTAGTTGCTCTTTAGTAACCTAAGGTATTGTTGCTAAGTTTTATTCATCAGTTCCATGTATGTTGAGTAGGATGTATGGTTTGCCCTACCTACCTATCAGCTGCCCATAGTTCTGTCCATAAAACTTTCTCTTTGACTGATTTGTTGATCATTTTTGTTGAACCAAGGAGGCCTAGTCCCGATCTAGCCCTTTGCCTAAAACTATGAAAACTTATTTGTCCAAGTGCCCAATGACTTAGAGACTATGTTTAGGCGTTCCGGCATAGTTTATGAGTTGTTAGTTTGTCTCATGTGTTTTCCCCAAAGACTGATAGCCTTTTCCCGAAGTTAGAAGGTCTTATACCTCTATGTATGGCTGGAATGTTTGATTTCTATGTATTGATTAGCTTATAGTTATTCCTAGCATGATCAATGGCTTGCTATTACATGTTCATGTCTGCTATTAACTAGTTTGCACTTGAAATCCCTTGTCTTTCACTAACTTACTGTCCATTTAATCCATTTTTCCCAGAGATCCCTTCTACTGTGAATCAAATCGGCCCTACAGCAGCTTTACATCATCACTTCATAGCTTCCTTGACCTGTTTGACCCCATAGCCCAATTTATCTACATCTTGTTATCCAGTTTATGTATTTGATCAGTTTCATCCCTCACAAACTTAAAAACTAAAAAAACAAAAACACACTTCATAACTAGCCTAATATCAGAACATCGCAAGTAAACACACCGACATCTTTTACACTATATAGAGAGAGCCCTCTCTGAGTCCAGGAAGGCTAGGTCCTTGGGCTCCAAAGCTTGGTTTGATGTTACATCGTCATTTGGCTAGCCAATCGGCCAAATCACGGGACCCTAACATAATGGCGATCACGGTGGGACTTTGAGTCAAAACGTCCTAGGTATCCCTTAGGAACTCTCAAAATCTCATTCAAACTTAGAAAAGTAGAATCTGGTTGTCTCACCATCCTAGCAAAATGATGAGTCAGTTATAGGAAACTCTTCCAAACCTTAGAACTACATAAAACTCAGAAAAACCCCAAAACACTCCCTTAGATTGGATTTTGACAGTAATGGTGGTGGACCATACAAATATACCTCAAAACAACTAAAAATCCACCTGGCGACTCCACTAGCCTCTAGTAGGCCTTACTACCTTGCTAAATTTTAGAATACCATCTGATTTTGCCACCTCATCGCCACCCTAACATAATGGCGATCACGGTGGAAGACGTTAGTCAAAACATCCTAGGTATCCCTTAGGAACTCTCCAAAATCTCGGTCAAACTTAGAAAAGTTTAAGTCTGATTTGTTTCACCATCTTAGCAAAGTGATGAATCAGGTTTATAACACTTTTACATCCTAGGCTGCACATAAAACTCTGAAAAAACCACAAAAAAATCCCTTAGATTGGTTTTTGTCAGTATTGGTGGTGGACCATACACATATACCTCAAAACAACTAAAAATACACCTGGCGACTCCACTAGCCTCCAGTAGGCCTTACTACTTTGCTAAATTTTAGAATACCATCCGTTTTAGCCACCTCATCGCCAAACCTAACATAATGGCGATCACGGTGGGACTTTGAGTTAGTGACAATCTAAGGACACCTTAGAACTCTATAAGTCCCTTATTTTCAAGAATACCCGCCTTTAGCCACCTCATCGCCACTCTAACATAATGGCGATCACGGTGGGACCCTGAGTGATTAAAACTTAGTTTCCCTCATTTTTAGAGACCTTTAAGAATACTATCTGATTGACTTATCCCAATGCTCACTAACATAGTGACACTCACAGTAGGACCTTCCGAGTTAGTGACAATCTAAGTACAACTTAGTAACTCCCGAAGTCTCAATCAAGCTTAGTAAACTTAGAGACTGTTTGAGGAGTAGAAAATAGCTCTTTCACCATCTTAGCAAAATGATGAGTCAGTTATAGAAAAATCTTCCAAACCTTGTAGGCACATAAAACTCAAAAAACCCCAAAACACTCCCTTAGATTGGTTTTTGTCAATATTGGTGGTGGACCATACAAGTATATCTCAAAACAAACTGAAAATCCACCTGGCGACTCCACTAAACTTCTAGTAAGCCTTACTACTTTTCAAAACTCTAGGCTACTATCCGATAGACCTATCCCATCGCTCACTAGCATAGCGGGAGATGGTGGGACACTGAGTACATGATAGTCTAGCAAACTCTTATAGACTCTTTGGTCCTTTAGGTACCATAAACAAGCAAGCAGTCCATAGATCCATTTGAAGTAAACTCTTTTTGTTCTCATCACCCTGGCAAAGTGTTGAAACAAGTCTAGGAGACTTTAACAAACCATAGGCTGCACATAAAACTCGAAAATCCAGCTGTTCTAGATGATTCTTTAGTGACAGGACCATGCAACTGTCTTCACAAAACAGCCAGTTCCACACCAGCGACTCCCTAATCCATCCCTTTCGCCCCGACCATCCTTCACCCTTCAGTAAAATTTGAAAATCATGCTCATCCAGCATTCACCATGCCATTCTCTCTAAGCACGGATCTGAAATACGGCTTCACCGAAAATCGTGAGAGCCCATCAGGGCCCAAATCCCCTATCTTAATGATGACCCGAAGAAAGATTGTAACCTTGGATTGGTAAATAAGCAGCTCTTTGGTGAGTCACCCCGTGAGCAATTCTTGTTACTAAACAACCATGTTGTCTACTGATTCACCTTTTATGAACTTAAGTCACATCACAAGCTCTTTCCCGAAGCAAATCATATAGGTAAGGTAAGCTTTGGCAGTTTTGAACCTAGATACCTACAGTGCTATTGAAAGCTTTAACTTTTACTCCTCTTACGATTGGAATTATTGTCATTGGCTCCTATCATCTGGTCTTGCTCCAGCTTTATCATCCCAGATCTGCTCAAAACCAGATCACTAGTCTAAGTTCATCCACCACACCTGGTCAAACCACCACTGTTCAAACCACTTCATTTCAGCCTACTAGTCCTCATCTTGCACATCATCCATTACCTCCAGTCATGGTAGCCTGGTACGCACCTTTGGTGTTGCCACCGCCCTTGGCTCCTCTCCCAAATAAATATCAAGACAAAATCCCACACTTTACCGGAGAAGACACCACCATAGCTCAACAGCATGTAAGTAGGATTAGTGATGCTTTTGAATACATGGAAGTACACGACGAAACCGTCAGAATGAGAATATTCGCCCAAAGCCTGGGTGGAGAACCCAAAACATGGTTTAAAAGCTTGCCTCCAAACAGCATCCACAACATCTTAGAACTCTGCCAAGTCTTCGCGAACAAGTGGGAAGTCCAAAGGAACCCTATTCAAATCCTGTCAGAATATAACAACCTAAAACAGGAAAATGGGGAAACTGTCCAGGCATACTGCACTAGGTTCAACAATGTGTATAACGCCCTCCCACCTCACTTCAAACCCCCACTTGGTTTAGTCTTGGCAAAAATCCCCGAGGGTTTTGATCCAGACATGACATATCATCTGAGAGACAAGGATCCCCCTACCCTAGAGGAAATGCAACAAGTAGTCATAAAACAAGAAGCCAATTTAGTAGAAAAAAGAGCTAGGACTAGATTAGAAAGAAAAGTCCCATATAGAGATGAGGTATCTAGTTCATCTCCTTCCCTAGATCCTAGAATAGATGGCTTGGTCAAATCCATGACAAAGATGTGGGAAAAAATGAGTGAAAAAGTACCTCCTAGGGAAAACCAACTAAACCCTCAAAACCAGAACCAAGGCTTTAGAAAAGGTCAGTCTCAAAATAAACCAAGAGGAAATGATCAGCAAATCAGACCATCCTTCAGTGAGAATTATGTTGATAAAGAGGATAAGGATACTGAACCCATTGATGAAAATCATTGGAACCTCATAGGTTCTGATAACGAGAGTAAGGTTTACCTCACAGCAGAAGAGCGAGAGTTATGCTATCCAAGTCAGGAAGAAACCAATGATGAAGATCTCGAAGATCCTGCCATAGATTTTCAGAATGCCATTATAGAAGCTCATAGGCAGTATAACCTTAGAAGTAGAAAAAACCAAGACTACTCCAAGAAGGGTAGCCCTGACACTGCTAAAACCTCTGACACCATCCCTAAAAAAGCCATGGATAGCAACAAAATTATGGCCCAGAAAATTGACCAAAACAAGGATAAAGCTATTCAAACAAGTCTTAGCTTAGATACTCTTAGCACCTCTACAAAAACCCCCGAAGTAACGGTGTCAAACAAAGTCTCGAATCAGAGTCAGCAAATTAAGAGCATAGAAAAGATCATGTCCGAAAAAGCTGAAACAAATCTGCCCAAACTACAAACTCCTTTTAGTTTCGAAGGGAAAGTTTCCGAAATAAAAATTACCATACCCCTTACTGAGCTAATAACTGTAGATAGGTATAGATCTCAAATTTTCAAAGTTTTTGACATAGGGAGCGAAGCAGATACTTTAAATCTAACTGAAAACAAACCCGAGCTCTTATTCGGCTCGAAAATAGAAGGTCAATACCAAGAAGGGTATGTTTCTCCTTCCTATGTGAGCCTGAACATACGGGACAATATATTACATAATGCCATGTTAGATTCGGGTACCTCCCATAACCTCATGCCTAAAGCAGTCATGGAAAACCTGGGACTAGAAGTAACTCAACCTCTGGTAACTCAAGCTGTCATGGAAAACAATACTCCCATTTATCCCACTCATTCCAATTTAGATTCTTTTATCTTATACAATGAAAGTGATATAGACAAGCAGATAATGGAAAAGGAAGAAGCTCTCAAACCATCAGAAACGCATTTTCCGTTACTAGATGCAGAAACTAATAACCAAAACTTATCTGATCTTTCTCCTGTTAATCCTGCATATCATAAGTCAGAAAATAGATTTGTAAATCAAGTTGAAGAAAAGAAATCTGGCAATCCAATGTACATGGCTGGTGACATTGCTTATGTTAATGATTCTCAAATGTTTGATCAATATGTTGACTTATATGATTTCCAAACAGAAGCTAACTTTGTAGAAGATTCAGTTTTTGATTTTTGGGAGGAAGCTCAGTTTCATAAATTTGAGAAAAGTAAGCAGCCATTACCGGTCATCTATGACACTCATGAGGAGAACCTTGAAAGTTTAGAAGTAAGTGAAGAGTCTCGGACTTTTTGCTCTACTTCACTTCAGCCCGTCAGAGATAACATGCACATGATTGGAAATCAATAGTTTTTCAGCTTTGATGATGAGTTTGAGGAAGATGGTGAAATTCTTGAGCATATTGTAAATGAGAATCCTTTGCCTGAAATAGTTGAGGAAATCATTTTGGACATAGAATCTTCCTTAACTCCAGATTTTCAGTTACCCAGTTCCATTGAGTTACAAATTGCAGATGAAGAAGTAGAGGTTGATAAACACATGGGAGTTGTCACACTATCCTTTCAAGATAATTTACTATCAAAGTGTATCCCTGCCCATCAACCTGATGACCTTCACACAGTTTCCAGCCCGCCCTATCAAAACACATCATCTTGGATTGAAAAATACACTGCAATACATGATGAGTCTGACAGTTCGAGTGATTATGAGGAAGAGTTGTTTTACCAGGGAGGTCCCAAATATAGCCAAGTGGAAGAAAGAGTAGTCCTAAATGAAGCCTATATCTCAAAACCTCTAGATCAAGTATTATTCCAAGATCCATTTGTTGTTTTCCTTGAGAAGTCTGAAAGAGTAGTCTTGAATAAATCCTATGTATCAAATCCTCTAGATCAGGTATTATTCCAAGATCTATTTGTTGTTTTCCTTGAGAAATCTGTAGGGATAGTGGGTTCTATCATAAACAAGTTGCTACCAAGAATGAGAAAAAACTTAAGCTCTACTATCCAGAAACAAACCAAATGGGAGTGGCCTTTTCATTATTTCCGCATCATGAAAGAACTAAACCAGAATCACCCATGTGAGCATCTACTTGACTGGTTGCATTGGAAAACAGAGTTCACCAAACAAATGTCTATTGTGCACATATTAGATCAGGATAGAAAGACAACAATAGAAAATAAGCTTAGCCTGTGAGCACCTTTTCATTTGTAGTTTGTTTGAAGAAAAAGTGAAAAAGCAGAAAATACAAAAAATAGTGAAAAGTAGAAAAAGAGGGAAGTTTCTAAAAAGCAGTGGTAAGGCCCCATGTTCCAAAAAAAAAAAAAAAAAAAAAAAAAAATAGTCCTTCGGAAAGCGAGCAAGTCTAAATGCCGCTACTAGTACTTCAATGTCTTGTTCAGCTATCTAGCCTAATCATAGCTGAGCATGTTTAAATTTATTTGCTGATAAGTTAGTGAGTGAAAAGATAGTCAACATTGTGTAAGATTGACTTATCACAGAGCTTAGATTAGGGAGAGATTCTGGTTCCACATGCCTAAAACAGAACCAAAGAGAGAAGCTAGGGATGAAAAACACATTGTATATCTTAGCCCCGCTTGTCTAGTTTCCTTTTTGTTGCAGACTAACATTTGTGTGCAGCTTGTCTTTTATGCCGCAAATGCATGACAAATCAGACTGCCTAATCCTGATTTGATCATTTTTGAATTTCATGTTTTAGATTAGAGAATAAAATCCTGTCAAACTGCTTAATCTTGACAGTCAATCTAGCTTTAAGTAGAGAAATGAAGGAGTTCATCAGTTTAATATGAACTCCCGGCAGATATAAGGGTAGAAATAGATAGGTTCATTTTGCAAAAGAAAAAATATGCATTGTCAAAAGGCAGCTAGTTCAAATGCGCCAAAGTGAAGAAAAAATGTTAGGAAAGATAGTGGGGTAGGTAGAAGTATCATTGATGTTAACCATGCTATCACTTTTCAGAAATAACATCAAGAGAAGGGTAAATTTTGCGCCAATGGATAAGGCACTGGTCTTCATAAGCCAAAAAATCTGAATTCTGGACACCTCCTGACGAGGAGCTGCCCTCCCCAAATGGAGCCACTGTTAGCCATCAGTATCTTTTACATGTTAGTGATGACTATATCTACAGCTGAGTTTTCTAGAAACTGATTTCCTTATGTCAATATGTCATCCAGAAAACCCTCCCAAAACTTTTTTTGCCCTTCTACCTTTTCAATCCACCCCTGGCGAAATCAAAACCTCATTATCAAAATCCTATCTAGCTTCAGCCTTATTAGTCTGCCCATCAGCTTTAAAAAGCAAATCCACATCTATTTCAAAAAGTCTCCCCTATGTTAGGAAGTGGCGTTTTAGGACATTTCACCTTTGGCAATCCTCAAAAAGCCAAAAAGCCCCCATCTGCAAAAGACCTACCATGACTGATCCCTTACTTTGCAAATGAAATTGATAAGCAGCCTTAAGTCGCGCCACTCACACCCCCTAGATCTCAGCACTGCATAAAACCCAACCTCAAGCTGACTATTAGGTCTTTCACAGTGTTCTATGGTTCTACAAAGGCAGGAAATATATTTCATCTCATGGAGTAAATGTTTGAGTTTACAGTTAGAGGAACAGCTGCTTCTAAATGTAACTTGAACCTTTAGATATGTCTGCAAAACAGAAAGCCAATCATCTGGACTTTACAACTCTTTTCAGCATAAAAATCACAGTAAGAAAAGGTCACCACTGTCTCAGCAAATTGGTAAATTGTCAAGGCCCAGAACCTCCTTCATTCACAAGCAGAGGGTTAGGGCGCCTCCTTCATCCATAAGCAGAGGGCGCGGGCAAATATTGACTTAGATGATGGCAAAGATCCAGGTTTGACTTGAGCTGAAACAAATGAAACAGGGACTCCAGGTTTTATGAATGTGACTAATGATCATAACAGGAATATAGTGGAAATATGCTAAGCTCAAAGGAAAGGGGAGTTTGGTCTGATAAAGGAGCTCATTTAAAACTTGCAAATCATATGAATTGTTGAACTTTAGAAGGGCCTGTCATCAGTAAACATCCAAATCATAAGAAGCCTGTTTTGTCCAAGATCAAATGGAATAGATGCTGTTAACCAATGTCATCACACAGGCAGGAGAAAAGTTGTTTGTTTTTCAAAGGATGCTGACTTAGACTATCTTTCAAATAATTTTTCATAAGTTAACCAAAGTGAATGCTAACTTTTCAGTTTTCCCCTCAGAGCAGTACAGTGAGACAGTGACACTTTGACTAGGGTTTTTTCTGAAGCACAGTAGTGTTTGATGTGTTTCAAGTTGGTTGCTTACCTTCATAATCCAAGCAAAACCTTGTCATGCAGCCTTAGCAAATAATCTTCAGATACTTTGCTTAGTGAAGAGCCTCCTCCATTTATGAGCAGATGGCCAAGGCATTTAGTGTTGTTGAAAACTGATTGGTCAAAAGGAAGCCAAGCATTTGTCAAAAAGGCTATCCTTCATAAACAAAGTAAAGGACACTCATCCTCCTGCTCATAAGAGAATGCCTTCAAACAACTCATCATAGTGGGAAAGAAAGCAAAGTACAGTTGGTTTTCCAAAGAAAGTCTGCTCCTATAACAAAGTCAAAGATACCTTGCTGGTATATTTTGAGCAGAGGAAAAGTGTTAGAAAAAGCGCCCTCGAGTATAGACAGAGGATGAAAGAGTTTAAGTAAATGCCACTGAAGTAGTGTACCCACATTAAAAAAGAGGCTCAAATATTTCATCTCAACAAATACCAAAGGATAGTAAAATTTTCTTGGCTGTTGAATCATCATACCTCTGCCACAGTGAAATTAGGGTTAAGGAGCACCCGGGCAGTTTGTTTCAAAATGATTTTCTGATCAAACAGAGATGAAATTTACAAAATTGAGAGAGGTTTTTGTCCCTCATAGGTTCAAAAATAAAAACCTCCTTCAGTTTCTGCACAGGTATCATGGTTTGTGAGGAACATGAAAAATACCAATGTCACGGGAGAACTTCTGCACTAGGATACACCATTTTTGACCAGTGATGGGACAGTCAGTTTTTGAAGGCTCAATTGGACTCCAAATGAAAAAATTCAAGTTTCTATGGAAAATATACTTCCATAGCTTTCCTATGAGCCATCTCGAGCCAAATTCCGACAAAAGGAAGGCATCCAAAAGTAGCCTGCAATCAACGCTATGTATTTCTGCACCAGCATACACCATTTTTGACCAGTGATGGGACAGTCAGTTTTTGAAGGCTCAAATGAACACCAAATGAAAAAATTCAAGTTTTTATGGAAAGACGACTTCCACATCTTTCCAACGAGCCATCTCGCGCCCAATTCCGACACCGGGAAGGCATTCAAAAATGGTCTACAAACAGCTCGATGCATTTCTGCACCAGGATTTACCAGTTTTGACCAGTGTTGGGAAAATCAATTTTTGAAGGATCAAATGGACACCAAATGACAAAATTCAAGATTTTCTGGAAATTAGACTTCCACAGCTTTCCAACGAGCCATCTCGCGCCCAATTCCGACACCGGGAAGGCCTTCAAAATGAACTGCAAACTTGCGCGACTTGCCTGGAAAAGGGCGCGACGTGCCTGGAGCGAAAAATACAAAGGGCCATAACTAAGGCGCGACGTGCCTGTAGCAGCCTGCGGCACTCCTGTAGAAATGGTCAAAAATTTGCCTAAAAACCTTTAAAAACTCTTTCTAGAGCTGCTCAAACAGTTAAACAAGGGCTGCCATCCATTGTTTAGGGTCTTGCTACAATTTAAGGAGATGTGTTAAATGCTTTGAAGAAATTTGACACTGTGGGAGGTTAGAAGAGTGATTCATTAGTTTCAAGGAACCTAGAGCTGCCCTCAAGGCCAAGATGAAACCAAAACCTCTGTCAGCATTTTTAATGGAGAAAAACAGTGTGTAGGAGGGTTGATAGTTTTGTTTAAACACTCGAGTTTTGCTGTGGTTTATGCTTGCTCAAGGAGAACATAGTGAGTGGTGAGTTTTTATTGATGTATAAAGCCCATTAGACCGCTCTCAAAACAAGGGTAAGGGATGAAGGCACTGTTTTAAAGCAGAAATTCAGGGTTTAATAAATGAAACAGTGGCCCAAATTTCAACCACAGTAATCATCCATATATCGCTTGGTCATTGTTCAAAGTTTTCCTCGGTGTGGTGAAGAGCATAATCAAGGTTGCCTTTTTTACAATAAACAGATTTTTGTATATGAAGCTGTAAGTTGTCACTTGGAGGTATTGACAAAATTATAGGTGAGGAATAGTGAATGCAGGGGCAGTATCTTGATTAGGAGAGATGTTTGCTTGCTACAAGGCTATTTTATCCTCCTCAAAACACCTAGAGCCATGGCACCTTGCACTAACACAGTGATCTTTGACTGTGTTTTTACATTTTGGTTAACATTGTGCTTATCATTAAGATTATTTGTTGAATGGCATGCAGAGGGAGAAACACAGTATTTGGAAAGGTAAAAAAATGACCTAATTTCATGAACAGTGATCGCTGTATAAATGTTTTTGATTCAAAAGAAAACATCTTTGTGGGGTAAAAAAGGACAAATAACCACTGTTGATTCCTTTGTTCTATAAAGCAGATTCAGTGAGTAAAACCACCATTACATTTGGAGGTCTTGTCGAACTTTGTGTGAGCAGCAGTAAAGTATAAGGAGAGCAGTACTTTGGTTAAGAAGAGTTTATTGTTGTTGAAAGCTATAGGTCTTTGAGCTCACACCAAAAAATAAACTCTGCCACCTAGCCCTATGTACAAGTCACTTTTTTCTATGGGAAGGCACTAAGGTTGACTGTGTTCATATTGATTGAGTTTATTGGATTGATTGGCCCAAACAGAGAACAGTGTTGTTAAATCAAAGGGGTCTTTATTTTTCCTTCCTCTACGAAGACAAAGGTGTCCTATTGCCTCAAACACCAAAGCTGGGTGCCCAAACACAAGAAAGTCCTCTTGAATGTGTTTTCCTTTGATTGATGGTATAATTCGTTATGAGTACTGGCTGATTTATATGCAAAGATAGGAAAGGCAGCATTCTGAAGGTGCAGAGGTCTTATATTGAAAAGGGCATTCACAATACATTTGGGAACATTATTGATTAACCAAACAGGGTTTGACCTTTCATCAAACAGAGTCAGTGAGGAATATGCCACTATAATTTCAAGGTGTTGTCAAGATGATATGAAAAGAGCAGTGAAGTAACATGAGGACAATGTGTTGTTTAGAAAAGAGTTTTTGTTGGTATTTGAAGTGCTACCAGACCTTTGTTAACACATCAAACATTTCAAAGCCTATCTCTTTATACTATGGACAGTCACCCTTGACTATGTAAGATATTTATTGTTTGACTGTGTTTGTGTTATTAAACATATTTGGTGAGCTGTATACAAGGAGGGTAGTGCTTTGTTCAAAAAGAAGTTTATTGGATTTTAACTCCTATAGGCCTTTGATAACACCTCAGAAGCATTTCAAAACTCTGCCACTTTATCTCATACACACAGTAACTTTGATTGTGTAAGATACATTTTACGGTTGAATGTCTTCATATTGGTGGATCTGCTGATGAAGTGCCTACAAGGAAAAAAGAAGGTCTTGAACTAAAGGATGGTTGTTGCATTCCTCTAAAAAACAAGGGTGTCTTATATCCTCAACACATCAAAGGAAAAGTGACTTTACCACAAAACACAGAAGCATCACTTTGACTATGTTGATTATCCTTGAGTCTACTTGTTGAATGACATACAAAGGCAAGAAAAGGTATTGTTTGGAAGAAGCAGGGATCTTATACCCAAGGAGGACATCACACACAACAATTGAACCATGGTTGCCTTGATCAAAACAGTGACTGACAGAGAAGGTAGAATTTTGTTTGAGCAGCAAGAACATGATAAACAAGGCATTGATAGTGACGAAGCAAGGGCAACCAAGAGATGATACACAGCAGCATCCTGATGAGGGCAAGTGAATACAAGACATGGATCACGAAGGGAATTCTCCAAAGTATGTGCTATCTGCCTCTCCTAGGCAAGGGGCCATGACTTCTTCACCAACGCCAGAATGCCAAATATGAGACAAGGTTGCCCAAGAGACGCTGAAGGAGGCTAAAGGGAAGTGCCCGGCATGGAAAGTGAGAAAAGACACTTCAGGACTTCATATTTTGGCTTCATCTTCAGAACATTTTGCTAGGGACCCTTGAGGGTCATACACACCGATTTTGGGCAAATTTTGACATGCTTTGGTTTTTTGGCATTTGTGAGTTTTTAGTCAAAAACTCATAATTGCGCCATTTCAGTTTGATGAGTCGTCAAGGGAAGAGAATGATACCGATGGATGCCATAATTCCATGAGCAGGTCTCCAGCGATTTTCAGGGCATTTGAAGATCATTCGCCCCCTCAAATTGGCGAAAAACAACCTCATTTTGCACATTCTGCCCGCCATATCAGCAGCCTGCTATTTTCTGGGTTTTTTCACACAGGTACAGTTTTGAGGGACTTTCAGAGATCAGATTGAGGTGATTCCACTTGCGTTGGAAAGCAGACACAGAGAGCTTTCCAACGAGCCATCATGAGCCTCATTTCGACACCGGGAAGGCTGCCATTTGCCTTCAACAAGTCAGGGGACCTTTTTCAGGCATAAATATGAAGTATTTTTGTAATTTTTGAACTCCAAAAATCTGCTTTTCCCAAATGTGCGTTAGGCTATTTTTATCATTGGAAAATCATGTAAAGTCAATATAATTTCCGTTTTTAGCAGTTTTTTAGATATTTTATGGGATATTTTGTGCCTTGGGCTTTGCAAAGCCTCAAGGACAAGTTTAGATATTTTGACTTGGCCAATGGAATAGCTAGTTGCTCCATGAGGTTTTCCTCCTTCTAGCCTATTTATCCCATGATTCTCATTGTAAATCAGGAGGCTGAACTTGAGAAAAGAATTAATGCATTGGTCATATGAGCTTTGAAGAATACACTTGAGTTATGATGTTTGGATTGCCTCTTGGATGCTTTTGAGGAATGTTGAAGGCTTGTTGATGGATTCCTTGACATGGTAGAATGGTATAGTGCTTCTTAATGTGTTTTGTCTTCTAGTTTTCACTCATAATTCATATTTCTTGCTGCTATAGATCGGTAAAGATTGATTTTGAGATATGCCCATGGAGGCACCTCAAAATCCCTGAATCTTCATAGCTTGATGTTTTCTTCTCCCTTAGTTATGCTAAAGAATTCTTAGTTGCTCTTTAGTAACCTAAGGTATTGTTGCTAAGTTTTATTCATAAGTTCTATGTATGTTGAATAGGATGTATGGTTTGCCCTACCTACCTATTAGCTGCCCATAGTTCTGTCCATAAAACTTTCTCTTTGACTGATTTGTTGATCATCTTGTTGAACCAAGGAGGCCTAGTCCCGATCTAGCCCTTTGCCTAAAACTATGAAAACTTATTTGTCCAAGTGCCCAATGACTTAGAGATTATGTTTAGGCGTTCCGACATAGTTTATGAGTTGTTAGTTTGTCTCATGTGTTTTCCCCAAAGTTTGATAGCCTTTTCCCGAAGTTAGAGGGTCTTATACCTCTATGTATGGCTGGAATGTTTGATTTCTATGTATTGATTAGCTTATAGTTATTCCTAGCATGATCAATGGCTTGCTATTACATGTTCATGTCTGCTATTAACTAGTTTGCACTTGAAATCCCTTGTCTTTCACTAACTTACTGTCCATTTAATCCATTTTTCCCAGAGATCCCTTCTACTTTCATCCCTCACAAACTTAAAAACTAAAAAACCAAAAAACACACTTCATAACTAGCCTAATATCAGAACATCGCAAGTAAACACACCGACATCTTTTTCACTTATAGAGAGAGCCCTCTCTGAGTCCAGGAAGGCTAGGTCCTTGGGCTCCAAAGCTTGGTTTGATGTTACATCGTCATTTGGCTAGCCAATCGGCCAAATCACGGGACCCTAACAGGTCCTCAAAAAGGAAAAGGACAAAGCAGCAAACACTTCTGAAACTCCTGCCTGCCGGCAGCAAACGGACAATGAACAGCCAAAAATTAGCCAAGGTAGAGAAGAGAAAGAAGAAAATTTCCAGCACCTTCAAGAAGAAGAAGAAGGCCTGTGGAGAATGGATTTTGATGGAGCTGTTGGTAAGGATGGAGCTGGCATTGGAATATGGATTAGAAGTCCTATTTTTCAACCTGAGAAGGTTCCCAGTAATATTAGATTTTGTGCCTATAAGTTAGCTTTTGATTGCTCTAACAATGAAGCAGAATATGAGGCTTTGATTGCAGGCCTCAAAATTTTGAAGAAGTTGAACGCAAGAAGGATTTCTGTGTACGGCGACTCCGAACTGATAATCAAACAGGTGAAGGGAGAATACCAAGCAAAACATCTAAGATTGAGGGCATACAGAAATGAAGTCCTGGATATTTTGAAAACATTCCCAGAATATACTTTGACAGCAGTGCCCAGGATGCAGAACATTATTGTTGATTCTCTCGCAACTACTAAAATTAACTTGAAGATTCCAATGAACTCCAGTAATAAGTTTGAGATCTATGTCAAACATAGGCCTGCTGTTCTGGACAATTTAAGGTATTGGCAAGTATTTTGGGATGATAATGAGATCAATGCATTTTTGCAGGTGATGGAAAATTCAAAGATACTCCAATGGCGAGTATGAGGTTGATGATCAAGAGTTGGAAGCAAACCAGATGGACATATTGCAGTTAAAGGATAATGTAATTCCTAGAGGTCTCATACCTCTAGAGGAGCTTTTTGATCAGGATGATGTCGCAAAGAAACCAAGCTTGGTGCCCAGAGAGAAAGGAGTTGAAGACCTGAATATTGGAACAACCGATCAACCCAAGTTTGTCAAATTATCAAAAGCATTATCCCCTGAGGTAAAGAAGAAGTATGTTAAATTGCTTTCTGAATTTTCTGATGTATTTGCATGGGATTATTCAGATTTGAAAGTGTATGATAAGAACATAATTCAGCATACAATTCCTATCAAGCCGAATCAGAAGCCTTTCAAACAGAAGCTGAGAAGAATCAATCCAAAGCTGCTGCCATCAATTGAAAAGGAAGTAAACAGATTGTACAAAGCAGGAATCATAGTTCCTATTAGATTTTCTGATTGGATTTCGAATTTGGCCCAGTGCATAAAAAGACTGGATAAATAAGACTGTGTATTGACTTTCGGAACTTGAATAAGGCATCCTTAAAGGATAATTACCCACTTCCGAAAATGGACCATATTCTACAGAGAGTAGTTGGAGCATATAGGAAGTCACTACTTGATGGCTACTCAAGGTATAACCAAATCTTGGTGCATGAGAAGGACCAAGATAAAACTGCCTTTACAACACCCTGGGGAACCTTCCAGTATGCCAAGATGCCCTTTGGACTGAAGAACGCTGGAGCCACTTTCCAGCGTGCAATGGACATTGCTTTTGCAAATGAAAAAGATGTTTTTCTTGTTGTTTATTTGGATGATTTGACAGTGTTTTCAGGTTCAGATGATGAGCATTTGCACCATCTAAGAGTATTTTCTTAGCGTTGCAGAAAGTTTGGGATTTCTCTCAATCCTAAAAAGAGCCTTTTTGCCATGGATGAGGGAAAATTGCTCGGGCATATCATCTCTAAAGATGGCATCCACAGAGATCCAGCCAGAGTGGAGGCAATTCAGTTCATAGATCTTCCACGGAACAAGAAAGAAATTCAGGCCTTCAATGGTAAGATGAATTTTTTACGCAGATTTATACCTAATCTGGCTGAGCATTTGAGAGAAATGACCAATATGTTGAAGAAATACAGCACTGTTAAGTGGAGTGAGGAAGCTATCAAGTCATTCAATCTGGTAAAGTTTTCTTTGTCTAATGCCCCAGTTCTGATTAGTCCCGACTATACTCAAGATTTTATTATATTTTCATTTGCATCTGAGCATACTATGGTCGTTGTTTTAATGCAAAAGAGAGATGGAGTAGAAAATCCAATCACCTTTTTCAGTAGGACTATTAGAGATGCTACTTTAAGATATAATATTATTGAAAAGTAGGCATTGGCTCTTGTCAAGGCATTGAAATATTTCAGGGTCTATATTCTACATTCACACACTACGACATATGTCCCTAACGCAGCAGTCAAGGATGTGCTCATGCAAACTGATCCAGAAGGTCAAAGAGGCAAATGGATAGCAGCTATGTTGGAGTACGATCTGGAGATCAAGCCTACTAAGTTGATCAAATGCCAAGGTTTGGCGAAATTGATGGCCCAATCAAATCTACGTGCTTTAGATATAAACCTCAATTCAGCAATGTCGGAAGAGGAAGATGAAGGTTTGTTGGTTCCCATTTCAGATATTTTTCTGCAGTCCCCTTGGTATTCAGATATTGTGTATGTTCTTCAGCATCTCTCGCCTCCTCCAGGCATGTCTAAGAGTAAAGGTAGATCTTTGAAACTCAAATCTGCAAAGTATTGTATTTTGAACAGTGCTCTGTTTTGGAAGGATCCAGGAGGCGTTTCCTCAAATTTCTGGTTGAAAAACAGTGGTAACGTTTTCATAAGTGGTATGGTAGTCTGTTTTGGAAAACTACAGTGAACAAGGTATTGAGAGCTGGGTATTATTGGCCCACGTTGTTTTCTGATTTATGTAAAACAGTGATGAATTGTCACGAATGTCAAATATTCCAAGGGAAGAAGAAATTTCTTCCACTTCCTTTGAGACCTGTTTCAGTGAACGCGCCCTTTCAGCAGTGGGGGCTCGATTTTATAGGAGAAATTCACCCCGCGTCCTCAGCACAACATTGATGGATATTGACTGGGACTGATTACTTTACGAAATGGATCGAGGCCATCCCTGCTAGGAAAGCAACAGACACGGTAATTATTCAATTCCTAGAATCAAATATCTTATTCCATTTTGGTTGTCCATGTAAAATTGTGACAGATAATGCAGTCGCGTTCAGATCAAAGAAAATGGTTGATTTTTGTGATAAGTACAACATTGTGCTGGGCCATTCAACAGCGTATTATCCACAGGGCAACAGCCTGGCAGAGTCATCCAACAAGTCGCTGATGAATATAATTAAGAAAATGTTGGAGGCAAACAAAAGAAATTGGCACCGGAAGCTTATCAACGCACTGTGGGCAGACAGAGTCAGCAGTAAAAAATCAATAGGTATGTCACCTTTTGAGCTGGTTTATGGTACTGATGTTGTCTTTCCTACTTCTCTTACAGTTCCAGTTATGAGATTATTACAAGAAGTTGGCAGTGAAGATGATGACAACGAGTGAAGAATCAACCAGATGATTCACCTTCAACAAACAAGAGAAGAAGTGTCACAGAAAATAAGTCAGTTGCAGGAGAAGATTAAACAGATCTATGACAGGAAGACTAAAGTAGAAAATTTTCAGTTGGGTGATGTTGTGTTCAAATGGGATGCAAGAAATGAAGACAAAGGGAAACACGGTAAATTTGACAACCTTTGGAAGGGACCATACAGAATTACAGCATATAGGGGTCAGAATGCTTTCTTGCTTTCAGAAATGGATGGCCAGGATTGTCCTGGAGGAGCAGTAAATGGTAGGCTATTGAAGCACTACCATTGTTGAAGACATGGATCAGAAACTATCTCATCATCATTGTATATACCATTTTATTTTTCTAAAAGAAAATTTCAAAATCCACAGTCATTCAAGTTTGGGGCCCGAGGTGAAGGCTATAAAAATTGGATGATATGGGTATAGTTTGGTTTTATTTCAGTTTTCAGTCTTAGTCTAGAGTCAGAGTCAGTTTGCATTTGTGTTAGTTTTCAACATTATTGATTCCATGCCCAATGGATAAAGGCTACTTGGTCTACGGTGTTCTTGGCACCTCCAGGGAGCTACCATCCCCATTGGAGCCAATGTTAGTGTCAGCTAGTCATACTGCCATCAGTGATCAAAGTTACTCTTTGCATTTACATATTAGGTGTCTCATACCGAATAAATTTCACCATTCCATTAGGTCATGGATTCATTGGTGGTAGTATCGTTTTGTCAGTTGTCCCTCATGAAGTACTTGCTGATTTTCCTTTCTATGGTCTTTAGTTATTAGTCACTTTTATCCTCAAAATAATATCATTAGGTCATAGGATGGGTCTCATTAGTTTCTAGGGGTCTCACCATGGTCAAATTAATGAGTCAAATGTCAATAATGTCAGCAAGGTCATGAGAAAGTCAATAAATTCGAAAGTTACAACACCAGATCATCTTCAAAGTAGATCCATCAGAAAGAGCCCAGAAAGAGCTTTCCAACGGTATACTACACTCTCAAAACTGACTTCTGGATTGAAATTTATGCTTAAGTGAAGTAAAATTCCCTAAGCCTCCCCTATTTCCCATTTTTCCCTTTAAACTTTGTGTTATTAAAAGTTTTGATTTTTCCTTTAAATATCCCTTTTCCCCCCCTCTGATTATAAAATCGCATTATAAATTACTTCTTAAAAATATATATGCGATTTTATTATTAAAACCACTTCCCCTCCATGACCCATTGGACTTTATAATAAAAAGTTCCATATTATAAAGCCCCCACCCCTTTAACCACTTCCCCTTTTTCCATCCCTGCCATGTACATAACAAAACTTTATGATAAAGTTTCATATTATATATAAACCCCGCCGTTTATAAATCGCAATCGCAACGTTTAACAAATCGCAACATTTATACTGGATGCTCCGATCGGTTCATCGCAAAATTTGCGATGCGATTGATCGCACAAAACTCCGATCACTCCAATCGTAACTCCCCTCCGATTCCCCGATCGCAGTCTTTTCCGATTGCGCGATCACGACATCCCTCGATTTAAACCTCTGATTTCTCATCCCACCGTTGATTACACCCGCCGATCGGACGGCCCACCATAAATCGCAACACTCCCGATCGCTCTTCCCCTCCAATTGATCGCATCGCAAGTTTTTCGATTGCGATTACTCCCCGCTCCCGGTCCCACTTTAGCCCTCTGCCTATTAATAAATACCGTCATCCCTTTGTATAAAGCGAAAAATCATTTTTTTTGTTTACTCTTAAGGGATTTCCCCGCCCCATTGTGTATTGCTCATCGAACCCAGGCTAATCGCATCGGAACCATTTGGGGTGTTGTTTCAAACAATAATCACCCCCGATCTCCGATTGCGATTACATTGTTATTTCATCCGCCCGCCCTGCTCTAAACTCTGATTTCGAGTTCTGTTTGTTACATTATCTCCCTCCGCCGGTTCATTCCGATTGCGATTTATATGGGTCCCGCCTTCTTCCCTTCCTCTTTCCCATTAAAAAATTGGTTTCCCTTCACTAAAAGAAAAATTTTCATTCAAAGCCATTTTTATTTAAAAAGTTGGTTTTATTCAAACAACAAATGGAAAGCAAAGAACAGTCAAAGGCTGAGAGCTCAAAATACAACAAAGATATATACAACAGCAGGAAAATAGGATCGGATTGTCTATTCTGTCCTCAGTTACGATTTAAAGGGATCTATGTTGCAGGTTTCCACTCCTTATTGGCTATCAACTAATTCGAGAGGCATAATGTAACGATGCTCCTTCTTATGGGCAGATTGTTGTTTTTCTTTGCCATATTCAGATTTCAGTCCTGGATTTGTTGTAACAACTCTCCTTTCTGTTGATCTACATTTCCACGAATCTGTTCTATTTATTGTATTGTAAATCATTTGTAAGTGGTCGAAGTCTAAGTCTCAGAAAGTAGGGGAATAGTGTGGAAGAACATCTCTGTGCTACATTATACAGTTTGACAGGAATTAAATAAGAGATGTAGCTCTGATTTGTGGGATCCATGTGGTATGAGAGTTAGCTTTTGTTTCTTTCCTTTGTTTCATATGTGATTTTTTATGTGTTCCATTCATCCATAAATATTTCCTTTGAATGCTTTCAAGATAGAAAGGTAGAATCCATTTTATATGCTCTTCCTTGGGAAATCATTCATGCTCTATGTTTTTTCTTCTGTTTGAAAAGGATCCATCTATTGTGCCCTTTTCATCTCCTCACCAGTCTTTCCGTCCCATCCTTATTAAACCTTAAATGCTAAGTTTCATGCCTATCTTGCCCCATGAAATATCCTGTGTCCTGATTTAATTTCTGGTTTCAACTGTCTCTATATCCCGCACATCCCTGAAAATTTATTCATTCATTCTATTAAACATTTTCCATCATTTTATCTAGCCTAATATCAGTCCATTTATTGTGTTCCATTGAATATTATTTTACGGACAGAGCCCTCTCCTGTCCTTGTAGGGCTAGCTACAAGGCTGAGCGTGGTTTAGTTTGTTACCCTATTTTGCCTTTGCAGCCTGAGGTCCAATTCAGGTGCTAACAGAGGCATTGGGGGCATAGCTTGCTACATTAAGAAGAACATCTCCCCCCATGCTAGGATTTATAAAAATAACCCTTACAACCAATATAGTTGGATAGAGATTACTGACATTAATGATAAAAAGACCTACATAACAATCTGTTATTTTTCCCCCATTAATTCTAACTTCTATAAGAAAAGAATCTAGATAAAAATAGTCCTTACAATGGTTTAGAGAATAATATTTCTAGCCTAAGGAATGAAGGTAATATCCTTTTAATGGGTGACTTTAATGCTCGAACTTCAAGCAACCAAGCTATTCTTCTAAGAAATCTTTCCAACCCAATCCTCTTTGGTTAGACAAAGACCTTACTCTGGCTAGCTGGTACAAAAGGAGCTCTAAAGACCTCGGGGATAATTTGTTTGGGTCGGCGCTAGTCAAGCTATGTAGTGCTCAGGATCTCATAATTTGCAACAATCTAAAGAAGTGGCCCAATTCTAGCCAGATGACCTGCATCCATGGGCTTGGTAGCAGCGTGGTAGACTATGTTATTTCCGATCTCCCTTTATACAACGAAATAATAAATTTTGACATCTTAGATGACCACGAGCTTGACTCTAATCATAGGCCTTTACTTATAACTCTCAATTTTGTCATGCATAAAGATCCCATAGAAGATAATCCTTATAGTCAAAAGAAATTAATGTTTTATAGAAATAAAAATGATCTCTTTCTAAATGAATTAAAAACTAATTTTCTTCTTTTATCTAGTATAGACAACATAGATGACCTCTATCATAATTTTATTACAAACCTCTCATATTCTATTAACAAATTCTCAATTGAAGTTTCAAGTAATAAAAGAAATTACAAAACCAACCCATGGTATGACGAAGATTATAAAAGTGCAAGGAGAGCAATTAAGGAAGTTGTTGATGAATCTCTTAAAATTGACAAGATAAAAATCTACAAAGCCCTAACTAAAGGAAGAAAAGGAAATATATTCATAAAAGACAAGAGAATCTCTTAGACCTCTCTAAGGTGGCTCCTAAGAAATTCTGGAGGTAGATTCTAACTAGGAAAACTAAAGATAATAATAAAATTTCTTTACATGACTGTAATTCCTATCTTAAAAAGCTTTATGAATCTCCAAATGTCGGGGATAGCTTTGAAACCCTGCTCACAACGAAAGAAGTTTTCTCATTAGAATAAATTTATTTTGGGGTTAAACGCCTAGCAAATAAGAAAGCTAAAGACATTGAAGGTTACTAGGCAGAAATCTTAAAAATTGGAGGTCCTGTCCTCATCCCCCACATCCACAAGCTTTTCAATCAAGTGGTCAAGCAAGGGTTCCCTAAACCATGGACTCGGAGCCTCATTATCCCTATTTTTAAAAGTAAGGATACAAACAACCCCTCTAATTATTAGACAATTATGATCAGCCCTCTCTTAGCCAAGTTATATGGTATTATTTTGGAAAAGAAGTTGAGCATATGGCTTGAAAGTGAAGGTAAGCGGGCTAAAGGCCAAGCGGGTTTTAGAAGGCAGCACTCAACAACGGACCACCTCATTACGCTTAGGATCAATGTGGAGGAATGTCGCAATGATAAATCCAATTTCTTTTGTTGCTTTGTGGACTTTAGAAGGTCTTTTGATACGGTTCCTAGAAACAACCTATGGAATAGATTAGAAGAGATAAATGTTCCTTTCGAGCTAATAGCGGCCGCTATAAGGTTATACGAGAATGTAATTGCCAAGTTAAAGAGCAATGAGGTGTGGTCGAAAGATATTAAGTGTAATATCGGAGTTAAACAAGGTTGCCCCCTCTCCCCTACCCTATTTGGCATTTACATCGACAAGCTAGAAGGTTGTTTAGAGGAAGCAGGATGTGCTGGCACGATCTTAGCTAGGATAGTCATCATCCTTCTTCTCTATGCTGATGATATTGTTCTTCTCGCAAGGTGCCCATATGATCTTGATAAGCAACTTAGACTTCTTAAGGATTTCTGCTCTACCATGGGTATGTCTGTTAACACTGACAAAACAAAAGTTATGATTATCAAATCCAAGAAGGACACTTACACTAATTTTATGTATGACAATAGTAACTTGGAGGAAGTGTCTTCTTACAAGTACCTAGGAATTGATATTCATCACAAGCTCAATTGGAACTATAACATTCATAAAAGGATTAATGGGGGGTGGAAAGCTTATTTTGGTCTTGAAAATAATTGTAAAACGACAAACCTCGTAATGTGGGATAGAAAGAAGTTCCTCTTTGAAACTTTAGTCACTCCTGTTATCTTATATGGATGTGAGTTTTGGGGTTGCAACATCTCTAGAGAATCCTGGAGAAAGATTGAGAAAATCCAGAAGTGTTTTATAACGTATAACCTTAAAATTAAAATCAATACACCCTATCCTATTCTCCTTATAGAAGTGGGTCTTTCCCCTATCGAGAGCCTAGCTATGACTAGGCTTTTGTTGTACAAGCACAAGCTCAATAGCATAGGAGACCATAGACTTCCTAAGCTAGCTTTAAATTCCAGCCAAAATCACCTAAGGCTTAAACGAGGTTGGTATAAAGACACCAGGGCCTAGTTAAACCATTGGGAGATCGACGAGAATGTTGCATTGCAAAACATTAATAACATTAAAAAAATTGTTACTTCTAAGTTCAAAGAAAAAATGTGGTGTGAGAAAGATCTAGCAGCTAAAAGAAAATTAAGATATTATAGGGAGGTCATCAACCCCACCCTAGAAGATCAAAAGTATCTCTCTGTTTTAACTAGCTCAAAGAAGAAAATTAATATAGCCAAGATTAGAACGAACTCTCATGAGCTCCATAGTGAAACAGGTTGTTGGACAGTTCCTAAAACACCATGTATGGAAAGGATCTGCCATCTCTCTGAGAATATGAAAATCACTTCCTCTTAGAGTGCCCCGCGTACAACCACATTAGATCTCAATTTCATAATCTTTGTTGCAATACTGACCTTCCTAGCCTTTTAAGATGTCAAAATTATAGTGAGCTTGGGAGGCTTCTCTCCAAGATTTTTGAGCATAGGAATAAAATCTTAAATCAAACTAAATAATTTGTTTCTTTAGGTCTGATAGACCGAAGATTGGTCTCAGTGGATGTTAACCATCATCATCATCATCAATAATGTAAAAGTATTATAAATTTATTTTTATATAAAAAAATTTATATATTAAAAATATCAAAAGCTTTTATTTCTTTTGACTTCCTAATTAAAAATGAATATATTACATGGTTCAACATTTTGATTTATACTATTTTGGAGTCACTTTCTACTTTATAATGACCTTCGTCATCATCCATTTCCACATCCTAATATAGAATAATTGGATAAAAAAGTTAACAAAGGTGTATTAAAATGGTTTATTATAACTCAAAATTTTACAAAAATATGAAAAAATTAATTCATAAAAATAAATTCAGATATATATGAATTCAAAATAAATTAGTTTGATTTTTTTACACTAGCCATATTTTTGAGCTTATTTGCTATTTAATGTACCCTTTTGACAATATCGAATGGGCCATATATCGACCATGTCCTTATAAGCCGATGTCGGCCATAATGTTGATCGTTGCACAAACTTGAATAAATCAAAATAAAGCAATTAATGTAGCATTTACTCGTTGGAAAATATTGGTCACATTAATTGTATTGTCCAACGAGTAAATTCCACATTAATTTCTCTATTCTTGTTTATTCAAGTTTTTGCATCAGAAAAATAGGTTTATAAGGACATGGTCAATGTATGGCCCATTCGATACTGTCATAAGGGTGCATTAAATAGCGAATAGGCTTGGAAATATTGCTTGCCAAGGTGAATGGATGCTATCAGGCGCATTAAATAAAATGGAATGCGCACTACGTCAGTTGCTTAAGAAATATGCAATGTCTTGAGGCGTAAGTGACTGGTTTTGGTTTTTGATTTGAGTGGTGCTTGACAACAGTTCAACACTTCATTACAACTTATTAGTTACATCGATGTTCCAGGGATGCATGACTTCTCTATCTGGGAGGAAATTTGTATGACTCGAACATGTGAGTCCAAAAGGAATTTGTGTAGTGTCTATGGACGTATTGACCATTACAGACCCAAAAGGAATCTCCCCTAATTCAGCTATCCTTGGTAGTTAATTATCATTCCATATATCTAAACCCATTTCCTTAATAAAATGCACCTTTGATATCAATGTGCTTAATCTTCCTAGTTGTGCAAGAAGTGAGAATCCTATGAATTTTAAGAAGGTGAATTTTCCGCTGAGAAACATAATTTGATTGAGCGGTATGAGATAAAACATGAACTAATAAAGATAATTTCAATAGCCAAGCGATGATGCCATGCCTGTTTGCATATGATGAAATTTAAGCGTCAGACATTTCACAAAATTCAGGCGAACTTTGATGTTTTGCTAAGTTTCAATCAGAAAACAACATGAATCATTGTAGAACTCTTTTAATATTTTTATGTAACTAAATTTCATTTAGATGAGTAGATCAGAGAAAACAAAATTAACAGAGTGTTGCATAATTAAACAAGTAATCACTTACATAAAATCACACAATTCCATCTGCTAAACTCCATTTAATTTAACGTGAACTGAGTGTAAGCTCACCTAAAATAGAAAGTTATTGACCTTGTTCTACAAAGTAACTTGTTCTAGGAACTTCTATGTTGATTCTTCAGATTTGAAGATGCATTGAATAATGAAAGGGAAACACATTGAATCCATGCTTGTAGATACTAAAAATAAATGGTTTTCCTCTAAGATGACCTTCTTGTTAGCGAGCAGTTAGTGACACGCTGAAAGATCCATGAGATTCATGAGATGGTATAGAGTTGGAGGTTGCAGAGGAATTCTTATGTTCCCCGGTCAAGGCATCTATAAACACTGGTTGTATAGGTTGGGCAAAAACCTCTAAATTGTTGGTTAACAACAACAAAACCTATGACATTGTTGATCGTAGCATGCAAGAACCTTGAGTGCAAAGAAGTGAAATCCTAATTATTCTCAATGCTTGTTCTCTTGGGTACTGTCCCTCTAATGTTGGCTAAAAAATATGCAAAACTTGATCATTCTCATATTGATTCCAAACCTACATCATCATCAAGCTCAAATTTCGAATTTTATTCTTCTAAATGAATTTCAAGTTATAATCATCAAACCAAGATTATATCATAAATGAATTCTTAAAACCACACAACCATTAGAGAAGAATCTGCATAGCCTCTAGTAGGCTTCTATCCACACACTTTCTACCACTCACGAACTTGAGAACAACAGTCTCGTAATATAAATGTTTGCCTTTTCTGTCAAGTTTCCATAGACAACATACTCCAAGGTAGTGTAATCTATGATTCATCATAAATTTGTGGGAAGCATAAATTAATCCCCGGAATTGACACTTTTTAAACAAGACCATATCGATTAGAATTATTAAATGACTTGCACAACTTACATTGTTCCTCTGACTCTTGTAGAAACATGTGATTCGTCTTCTGGGAAGAATCTAGCTAATCCAAAATCTCTGATTTTAGGATTAATTTTTCATCTAAAAGTATATTTCCACATTTTATATCTCTATGTATAATGCAAACGATGGAATCATCATGCAGATACGCAAGCTCTGGATTTTTTCCCACTATAATGTTTAAATGACATTCGATCTCTCCTGCGTAGCTTCGATATTAGTATCTCAAAGCCTCGTACAAGTTGTCCATGATTTCAAAAATTAACCAACTGAATCCTTAAAACGATAGAACTAATAATAGAAACGTACCAAAGAAATGCTTATTTAGGGTCTAGAGTCTAGACTGTGCTTGGACATATACTCATAAACCAACAAGCGTTAGCGCCATTGCGTGCAACAACTGAGCAAACGAACAAGATTACAGTGACGAACGGTGGTGAGAACCCTCACTTCTATCAGAAACTCCTCCGCGGTTTGAGTAGTCTCTGGACTTTCATTCAGTTTCTTAACAGCAACAACTCTCCCATCTGGAAGTCTTCCTTACTAATCCAACTCATTAAAATTGATCTACAAACAAAGGACATAATTGGGCAAATCCATCAAATCCACGTATAATATCATACCTTATAAAATTCATCCAATCCTCCTCTCACAATGATGTTGTTTCTGTCAAAGGTTGCAGTCAAGTCTCTTAAAACCTTGTAATCAAAGATAAATTCCTCGAAGTTTCCCCTCACACCAAGATTCTCATCTGCACAGAGCGTCATTAAAGAAATTTTAGGAACTCAGATGAGTCTAATTAGCAAGGAATCGGGTACAATGAAAGTTCACCTTCAAGTCTCAGGACGAACAAAGACCGTCACTCTATCGTCCTCATATTCTCACTCGAATGAGAGAAGAGAAAGAAACAAAGATCGACACAAGGATCGCTTCATATTCTAGGCCTGAAACTACCTTCCTGCAGCGTACAATACCAGAGCTGCTCCCAAATTAGTGAAATCATCATCCTCCACAAAACTGCTAGTGGTATTCAGGCTTGCATTTGGTGCCCATTACCTGTTGTGCTGCCAATAGCAAATGCGGGGTCATTTCTGGCTGTCAACCACATCAGATGTGGCAGTACAAGAAAAATTACTTTTCCTGGTAAATAAGACCGTGGTTTCGCAGTGCGGGAAAGGTAAGGTCAATCCTCAACACGTCAGAATATCTTGGGCAGCCAGAACCAATAATCTATTTACACATGTCAAAATATAACTGGTTAGAAGGGTGATGAGGAAGCTCTTTGATTGGGTGGGGTGAACAGTGTTTGCCCACCCAATCTCATAAATAGAACGCCTCTGGCATAAATATTACATCATTTTGATCAAATATCTCAAGAACATTTTAGGAAAGTCGATTTGATATTAAGAAGTTGGTATTTTATGTGCTAATTTAATATTTTATTATTTTTAATGTTTATGAATAATTAAATGAAATATCCATGTAACTTAAATTATTATATTTGGAAGTAGTATTTAATTTATTCAATATTTTTATATATATTAACGAACTTTTTTTTTTTGGTAACTTGACTTATTCTATTAATTTCGAAAACATAGAGTTACATATGCTACAGGCTGGGTTGGTAAGATACGCTTAACAAATCCTAGCCTTTGTTACATTGTTTTTGGGCTGCCTCGAGGGAGGAAACCAACCCAGACAAAACTTAGAACCAAGCAGTACATAATGCACAGTAGCGCTGACATAGCTAAAAACCATAAAGTAGATGATAACAGACAGGCCCTGAGGGTGAACATGACAAAAAACATAAGAAAATTGAACCACTGCATAGATGTTACTCATCCTCTTCATCATTACTGTTGGGGTTCTCCTCTTCAATAGGATAGGCAGGGGCTTCCACAACAGTTGCTTCCACATTGGATTCAATGCATTTGGGAGTGCGTGCAGGAGCACAAAGGATAGGGGAGTCAGGGTCTACGCCATTTGGAATCCACGTCGAAATTCCATCTGAGTCCATGACCCAAATATCTTTGTCCTCATCTTCTTTCTCCGAAGTCGTCAAAGGGACAGGAGTGCATTGCGGAGAATGCGTGCTAGGAGAGGAAGTGGACCTCCTCGTGCCTTGACCACCTCTCTGCGCAGCTTGCCTGAAGGATTCCGTGCACTGCTCAAGATTAGGTCTTTGGCTAGTAAAGGTGCTAGAAGAGGAGCCATCAATCGACTCGAGGTGATTATCTTCTCCTCGATGATATCATCTAGGGAGAACCCCTCTTTGACCTCCACGGATGGTACGTTGGTGAAGTTTAGGAGCCATTGCGCACTTGGGATGGGGTGAGCAGGTCAGGAGAAATAGAAGCACCCAGGGCCAAGGAAGGGAGACAAGATGCACTCTAGGGCTGAAGGGGTAGTAGTATCCGGAGGACAGGTTCGCAGGATGGAGAGCATCAATCCGAAGGACGCTGTGCAGCTCCCCGCTAGGACAGAGGCTTCACAGCTGAACGCAGTCAGTGAGAAGCCAAAGCAAAGAGATGAGAGCGAAAGGCGAAGGTAACATGCGAAGTGAGGAAAGGGGAAAACAACTTGGAGTTATAAAGGGGTTGGAGTGATATCCGTGAGGATGACGATGAGTGGCCTTCGCATGGATCTGCGTGTTGAGCTTGATCACCTAAGCAGGCACATGGGAGGAGGGAAGGTTGTAATGCTGGTTAATCATGACAGACATTAATGGTGATATAAGTGAGGCGATGTTCAGGGCCAAGTGATGCAGTACCCATCCACTCGTTATCATTTCTGGTTCTGCAAGGAGCGTGCGAGGGGCTAACGGTAATTGGATCCACTATAGGTGAAGCACAACGTTGGAGATCTCTATTATCCATGTGAGGAGAGGTGCGATTGTCACTCGTGTCCAACCAGTCACTTGCATCCAGGGAATTTTATATATATTAAAGAAGTTAAGTTATATGTAGAAGTAGTATTTAATTTATTTATATATTGAATAAGGTATTTTTTGATGGCGTATTTTTACGACTATCTTGTTTTAGTTAGGTGATAAATCAGAATTTGTATGCAAAATGTTGTTTTCTGGTTCTATGACTTGTCGGTGGTATATTCACGATGACTTCGTTATAATGGACATGCATAAAATTTTTATGAACACCAAGGTAGCGGCCCTTGGTGGTAGCACTAGGCTTTACACCTGGAGGGGCATGATACTAGCGTGGCAGGATTTTACATCACAATAAGGTTTACAATTGTTTAAGTCAAAGCAACCTAAATGTAAGAAGGTGGGAGTTTTAATCCCTGCATGTGGGAAAATACTCAGTTATACATTTTGTTCTTCCTATTCAGAGATGGGATGACCCTCTCATGGCAGATTGGATGTGTCTGAAGTCACCTTTGACAAGAGAGGTAAGCTCATTTATGAGAAAATTATGGTTAACAGTCTAGGAAGGTAGGTGTTAGCCCCCCTATGAAATTCTTGACAAACA